>JAQFYP010003977.1:0-10245 GCA_034694865.1 Bilobella braunerae
ACTTCTAGCTTTTGTTTTTGAATATTCCTTAAATAAGTTGAAACTAGTATTGTCTTGAACAAAATACAGCAATCAATTTTGCTGATTGAGTGAATGCTGAACATGGAAAGAGATGTGCAGCGGATACTATGGAGGAGGAACGTTGTTGTTTTAAATGACTAATAGTAAGTGAATGTTTACCCTAAGTATAGTAGTGATTATTGCGTGTTACTTTAAGTAATGATGATGAGAGAATGGTAAACTTTCGGTATGAATGCCGAATATTTTTTTTTAAATTAGATTATTTGGTGAGTACTTAAGTGAATGTTTTCCAAACCCAAAAAAATTTTTTGTTAGACTATTTGAGTAAATGGAAAACAATGATGTTTCCAATGACGCAAAACGCAATAAATTGGTTTCCCGAAATATATCTGGTGTCTCATTTTTCTTGAATAATTTTATAATAGAAAATACATCTGCCTTTGTCTTTCTTCTAATAAAATGATTAATTTACAATTAATTAAACTTCATTTAAAAGTGTTGATTGTTTAAGATTATCGAGCATAATTTCATACTTTCTAGTTAATAATATTTTTAGGCTTACGTGTTTCAAAAATATTTGAATGTAGGGTTTATCAATAGTAAAATCAATAATACATTCTATTCACGGTAAGTAGATGTTTTTTTTTAGATTACCGCTTCTCGCAGGCGTGAAGCCTATGAAGGGGCTATAAGCTGTCAACCACCGGGTTCACTAAATTAAGCATTACGAATAGCCTACAGTTTGCCTTAGCATATTTTTAGAAATTCAATTAGGCCTGGAGATGTACCTCATTTCTATTAGCTTAGTCTGCAAACCTCAAAATAACGTCAACATTATGTAAAACATATAAAAGACAACATCATAGTTATTTAAAATTGGATTTAAAATTTAAAATAATGTTGGTAAAGTTGACCTAACCTAACCTAAGTTGAAAGTTTGCAAACTGGATTTACTTTATGTCTATCGCTGGAGGGACATTCCGTTGGGACATTGTGGAAGGATAAACGAAACTTGCAAGATTCTTCCTTAAATGAACCATGATTCAAATATTTTTCTCCGTTAAAGAGACAGTCGTGGTACAGTGGAAGCTGAGCGATTCTCGTTGATACAAATTTGAGAAGTTATTGCCTCTGGTAGAACTATGCAAAGAAACGGCTTCCAGTCAGCTTCAAGTATTGCGGAAATGGAATGGGATTCTTTCGCAGCGTCCAAATCCTCTTTTATTAATTTAATAAAAAAATTTTTTTGAATTTTTAAATTTTTCATCAAAAATTAACAGAAAATTTTTTCAACTTAAGTTTAAATTTATATTTAAGTTAGCTTTAGGTTTCGCTAGGTTTAACTTTAGGGATATTTTTAAGTTTAAAAACATATAATTTGAAAATAATATATATAGAATTTCCGGAGAATTTTTTTTTCAATTTTGTGATCTTGGTTGTTGCAGCAAGCCCGTTGTAGGACACAGATTTTAATCCTAATATACTAGGACGGGCTTTTGTATATGTGGGCAAGTATAATACGCGGAGCATGCTACTCCATTTAGGTCCGTTGCAAACAATCAAATTATTTGTGGAATATAGATAACATTTATTAAGCGATAGTTAACATCTCGAACACTTTTACTAGTACTAATACAATCAATTATAATTTATTACACGCAAGTCATGGCGTAAGATTCTCCAAAAAACAGCCCGGAACAAGCAAATCCTCTGATTTGCATAAACGTTTTGCAACGTTTACTTTATACCTAACTTACTTAAACGTAAATTTAAACTTTACTTAAACTTTTGTAAATAGAAATTATGCTTATAGTTGTTTATATACAAAAAACCTTAATCAGTAGGTAAGCGGGAATTAGCACTGTAGCGATGCGGTATTGGATTGTATATAAATGCGGTAAACTTTACTTAAACTTTTGTAAATAAAAATTATGCTTATAGTTGTTCATATACAAAAAATCTTAATCCGTAGATGAGCGGGAAATCCGCCCTGTTAGACGATGCGGCGGTAGAAATAAATGATTAGGAAGACAATCTCGTCGTCACAAACCACCATTGTAGTGATGTCATTGGGCCAGTTGACTCTTTTTGTGTACAGCGGGAGCCTCACATGTGGCCACGCCCACTCCACGACTGCACAGTCGTGACAGGGTTTTGATCCGGTTCGGCAGCTGAAGTAAATAAAAATTGACATTAGAACAAAATGGTTTATGCTAAATTAGGTTATGATCGAATAAATACTGTTTTATTAGTGTTCATTTTGATTAGGATGGGTTCTACCCAAAAGTGGACAGACAAAATTCCTAATGTACTATTTCTCCAGCGTGAAGTAACCTAGCCTAATGAAACTATCTTGTCTGTATTAAGACCTACCAAAATAAACAAACTTGCTTTCTTGCTTAACTTCCAAGAACTAGTGATTCGGTTTAAAAAAAAGGCACAAAAGGAATAGATACTTCACTGCATCTGCAGAGGAGGATAGTAACCATGTTCAAATATGTTGTAGAAACATTGAACAAAACATTTAACTGTTTATTTGCAACTGACAGGTGCTCTGAAAAAACTAAAATGATAAAAGGTTAAAAATTCTTTTTGTAATTGGAACATGCGTAATATTGGGCAAGTGCTATTTGTCAAAGAGGAGTTAAATGTGTTGCATGTAGGGGTCGAAATCCAGATTTTATATCCGGATTTAAATCCGGATTTTTGTCGGTTTCAAATTATTATGAATTCGGATTCTAGACGTCAAATCAGACCCCACAATAATGCTAAACGTTGAGCTTGCTTTATGTATTGACAACAATATTTTACCCCAAAATAACACTAAACCTTGAGCCTGTTTTATTTATTTACAACAATGTTTTACCCGGACTAGAACACTTTCACTGTATGTGATATTTGTGCTTTGAAAATTAATAAGTATGTTGTTAGTACAAGTTTTAGATTATACTTACCTGGAATCATTTCACTGTTTGATTTTAACCGGTTGCTAGCGAATACATGAACGCATAATTTGCTTGTGTACATAGAGATCAAACGGAGATTTGCATTAAACGCTTAATTAAATTTAAATTACCCTTTTGGTTTGAGGATCAAGACAAACACTGTTTGGCCCTTTAAGTATTTAAAGTGTACATTATACAGCTTAGTAGTGTACATGTTTTCAGGTTTAAGGATTGACTCCGTTACGTTTCTGTTTTGTTTCCGACAAGCTGGTGTAGCGAATGCGGAGTTTTAATGGGAATGTTGAAAAAAAATACTAATCAATCTTTGGAACTTATCCAGGGTTTTCGAACTCTTTCCGGTTTTTGAATTTTTTGCCGGTATTTAAGAATCGAATAACTTTTTTGGTCGACATTTGACTACCATCAACTACAAGGCACATTAAATTAATCTTCAGCAATATATTTGGTTTTGAAACCATAGATACTGGGTTTTCGATTGAAAAAAAAAACAGAGCTCCGAAACATAAAAACCTCATTAAAATCTGTTTAGGGCCGAATTGTCTATAAATCTGATCATTGATATTCAAGTCTTACAGGTTTAGTTGTTTGAACATCGAATGCGATAAAGAACAGTACTTCTAAAAAAAAACGCAAAAAAATTACAAAAAACCATTGCACAAACGTTTCCAATTATCGGAAAATGCACTGTTGGGATTTAGTTGAATAATGTATTCAAAAGGCAAAATGCTGTTGTTTCCTACATCTCATGAATAGTAAAGAACCATCAGATACAGTGACAATGAGAACACTTTTGCCGAGAGTACTTTTCATATAAAGCACAATTTTCATAACAGAAACAAAATATTGAAGTTTGGGATTTGTTCCCATACTCTTAAATTTTGACAAAATACAGTTACGAACCTATATAATGATAAGTTCTGTATGGTAACCAAAATCCAGATTTTTTCTTGAAAATCAGTCGAAAACACCAAATCCGAATATTTTGTAAACCTCACAGGATTTAGACCTCTTGTTGCATGTGAACATGTCATGTCCATACACGTACAATTTCCTCAAAATCAGTGAAAATGGTTACCATCACCAGGAGTTGCACATATGTGAACATTAAGCTTACCCCATGGGTCGATACTCACGGCCTTGAGAATGAGGTCCAGTTTTGCATGAAGACGATTGTCCCTCTCCTCCGCCCTCATTTCCGCTTCCTTCATTATTTCAATTATCGTGTCCACTTTTTGGAGAATTGCTAAATCAAAGAAATGAGTGAATTCAAGCAAACTCTACTATTACAATTGTATTACGACAACATGACTCGAGACAAATGGTAATTGCTCGAACAATTTTGAATTTCAGCTGCGTTTACATTTGTTCTGTAAGTTGTAAAATAATTTAACGTACTTACCTCGTTTTCGCGGAGAAACCTGTCTTGGAAGGGCCACCGCGGTACCTTGTGTCCCGGTGCCGACGTCATTGAGTCGAAAATGATCTCTGCGCATTTTATACAGGTAGTAGAACTGACAATTAAAATGAATACCAAGAAAAACATTTCTGATGAGGGTCCTTGGCAAGAGTTCTAAAGGAATCAAATAACTAAAATAATTTTGAAGGATACAAAAGTAATGTCTTGTGTGAGATATCTTTGGAAGAAGGACACTTGATTCTAAAAATGGTTAAGTGGAACAATAGAACACAAAAAAGCACTATTGATGCTTCAAAATTTTTCAAAATATTAATGTTTAATTTTTTACAGAAACTACAATATTGTGCAATAATTTACTAAATTTATTGCTCCATTTGAGTCAGGATTATGACCGCAAAGAAATGTACTAGAGTTAGTGTTTATCTATGACATTTAACAGATTCACATCAGTAATTTTGGTCATTCACAAAAACCGTGAACGACGAAAACCAAGAAAACAAAAACCGGGAATGGAAATAACCGAGAATTACAAAAACCAGTATACCCAAAACCAAAAACTATCTACAATAAAAATACTATACTATAAAATCGTTTGTCCGTCTCACCGTCTGTCCGTTTGACATCGATGCCGCTGGAACTACAGGTGCCAAATTTTTACACAAAACTTAGGTATGTACCTGGGTTGGATTAGAGCTAAACTGTGGGTAGAATTTGCTTTCGGTTTTTTACGGTCAAATGTCAGGTGAAATTTACTTCCGTTTTTTCTAAAATCCAAGGTCAAATTTTGAAATACCCAAATTTGGCGTTTTGGGTTTGTAGATGTGATCTGTTATGGACTTTCCTGCTGGATAACCAGTTTGAAACTTAGATATTTTGGTGTACTTTCTGTTCTAACAGAAAAGGCGGTTGGTTAAAATGGAAGTAAATGACTTTGTAGCCGTGTTCAAGAGTAAAGTTGGCCGGTAGTTAACCGGCGATTTCCTCTTTTGGGGATGGATACAATTTTGCTTAAGATTAAAATTATGACTTAAAATTATGTAATTAAAATTTAAAAATAAGTTAAAATTTAAAATAATTGGTTTTAAAAAGAGGCCTAACATCTTATTGTTGTATATTAGGAGAAGGGGTTTGTTCATTCTGCGGCGTTTGTGGGTTAAACTTTCTCCTGAGGGTCGGGCGTCCATGCTCCGCTTGGTAGGTCCTCCGTCTTGGTGGAAATTGCGGTCTCGGATTTGGAGATATGTCGGGTTGAATGTTCAGTGTTGTGTTTTGTTGCGGAGGTGGTCGGGGCGGGATTGGTTGAGCATTCCCATTATGATTCGTTCCTGGGTCTTTTTGATGTGTAGTAGGGCTTTCAAGATACTATCACGAATAGCTTGATCCGGGACTTTTACCGGTCTAGGTTGCGGCGTGGATTTGTTGTTATTATCTGTTTGTTTCTTCTAAATTCTTGTTACTATAGTGTTGCACAAGGTGAGATAGGGGAAGTGCGTAAGGAAAAAATCACTTTGGTAGCGTATTTTACTGATAACCGACTTTATTTTCCTAAGCAGGCACTTTTTCTGGCATCCCATAAAGGATTAAACTATTTTTGTTTGAAGTTGCGCTCTGAAGTGATTTCAGGGCATTCGGTACTTGTGAAATTTTGTCGAGGTGTGGAAGCACAGGGTTACGTTGGTTTAGGATCTTGAAAAGGAGTCTTGCAAACTTATTATGAAAATTTGTTGTTGGTTGAAATCGGTATTGAGTTTGTTCATTTCTGCTTTGTGTTTTCTAGAGATTTCTTGAATTTTGAGTTGCAGGGTTTTCACATTAGGGGCCATTGTATAGATGGTTTGAAGTTTTCGGGAAATTGCCTTGGAGATCGAATTGTTTGGAAAATTGTATAAATGGTTTGAATTGTTTGGAAAATTTCCTTGGAGGTTGAATTGTTTGGAAAATTGCCTTGGAAGTTGAATTGTTTGGAAAAATTCATTGGAGGTTGAATTGTTCGAAATTGATGAAAAGTGGTAATCGCATTTGGACAGAATGTTTCTGCTTCGGTTACTAGAACTAAAGCCATTTTCAACGCCGATTGCGTCTGTATGTGGCGACAAGTTAACTATTCGCGCATTTTCTGACAATTACTGAAAAAGAAAACCGCGTCCCACCTAAGCTCCCAATACTCAATAAAATTTTCTAGGATTAAAACACAGAATATAAAGATGAACTTTGAGAAATGGAAGTGAAGCATTTCTTCCTATCTACGTAATCCACGGTTTTTAGAACCCTTTGATGCGTTGTTGGTTATTTACGAAAAGTTAAAAAAATACATTGTTTGAATAACGCTTAAAGGATCGTTATTTGACGTTCCCGCGAAGCAGCTGGTCAACGTGTCAGAATGTCGGTAGGGATATGGAAGGAATGAATCATTAGCATAGATGTTGTCCTCATGATGGCACAACAGACTATTCGTAACATTCTGTTGCTTTACAGCCCTCAAGCACAAAGGCCGAAGACACCAAGGTAAAGTCATCTTCGGCCGTAGCTTTCGCCTGGTGATAACTGCAGGTGACGATATACAAATAGAGATCGACTTCTGAATTTACAAAAGACTATTTGGAAACCTATCAGGTATTTTCCATATCCTCTGTCAGTGTATGCTAATTGGGGCTACTCGTGCCTAACTAGGGCATAAAAACATAGTATTTTATTCCTGATAATGTGGATTTTGTTGCTAAATGTCAAGTTATAGGGTTCGTATTTTGCTTTGATTAGTAAACTAGGATTTTGGGTTGACGTAATCAAGTTCAAAATGGAAAGGGGTCTTTTCAATGCAAGGAATTTTAAAAGCTAGAAGTCAATTACTGGGTCTGGGTTCCGTGCGTTTCGTGTGTTCCGCACACGATTTTCTCGTTAAACCGAAATTAGGAATAGTTTAAAAGATATTTTATCGTTTTCAACTACCAGTCTTCAAATTATAGTTTCGATTTGTTGCATTCTGAAAACGATTTCAACTCCATTTTACATACAAAACAAAATTACAAATAGTACTAAAAAGAACTTAGCAAAGATGATACCAGTAACAGTAGAACGTCACTTTTTCCTTATTTGCAATATGCTTTCAAACACAAACTATTGAGTCCTGCGTCTGACAAGTCATTCTAAAATGAAAACTTTCCCAAATCCTTTCTATATACATGCTTTCAATACCTTTTGTCTATTTGATTCTAAAAGCGAAACGGATTCTTGCAAGCCTAAATAAAACGATTTACTCGATGGGGAGGATTGGGGACCCACTTTTTAATGCTATTAATTCAAAGATGGAGACCTTGCTTGAATTGAAGGTATTACAAAAAACAAGTGAGATGATTGACAAAATAATTGAGACAAGATCTTGTTTTTACAGTCTTACAGTTCTGCTGCTCAGGCATTTTTTCGAAGCCACTTTCAAAATGTATTGAATCCTGTTGTTTGAATAGTAGGACTGAAACACAAGGACAGTGTTTGGGAATTGTTGGCGACATGAATTTGATCGCTAAGGGCTGAAAAATTGGCCGCTCTTGACTATGAGGGGTCCTTCTGACCAATTTTTTTTAGATTTCAATTAAGGTTAAAATTTAATTAAAAAAAATATACTTGAAGGCTTCAAAATGATAAAACTCTAGAGCAGCTCCATAGCCGTTATTAAGTAGTGACAATTGTTTTGTGTTTTCGTTCTGCCTAACCGGAAGTGACCTTCTTGCAGGTCAAAGGGCAAGGTCAAAAATATCGTTCTATGACAACATAAAAAAGACCCTTCAAAAGTTGTTCCTCTTTTATAGGAGAACATGATTGCATTACATTCTATCAAAAATCTTTTATTTTTGGTTGTAAAATTTTTTCCACTGATCCAAGCTGTATCAAGTAATAGCTTAATTACTTCCTTTCAGGTAGGTATCGGCTTCCAAATCCATTTGTACAAATACTATTCCAATAACTGGACGAAATGGAAAGTGGGTCTCCATTAGCACTTCCAGTGTTTCATTCACGTCCTTAGTGAACCCGCCACTACTTTTTTTTGGCTCAATTCGCTAACTTTGTCCCCAATGATGAGCTTGTAGGCCCTCGCAGCATTTGGTTCCTTTTCTATTCCTGAACTGAGCGTCAACCAATGCTCTTTTACCTTTACATTTTTCAATTCGTGTCCAGAAATCCCGCCATGCGGTCCTTTGGGCTTGGCGTAGTTGTTTTCAAAACTCTTCTTTGCCTTCATATATTTCCTTCGCACATGCACAATGCGCACACATCTATGCCTTAAATTAGACACCTTAGGAGAAAAGTAGAAGCTTATAGGAAGGACGACAGATTTATGACTACACAATAACATTAGAATCGAATATTTATGAGGGCGCTTCGGGTCGAAATGTTTTACAAATAATCGAATAAAATGGCGTCAGTCATGTTTTGAAATTTTTCGTACGTATTCTACTTTTAGCAAAGGTCATAAATAGTTAACAATAGAGATCATTCTACTATTGTTATACAAAATAGGCATATAAGCTTGCTTGTGCATCAAATAAACTTATCGATTGATTGATAATTGATAAAGTTTATTCATAAAAAAAATATTATTCATTATTATGAATAATTTTATTAATTAAATTGACTGAGCCTATTTTTTTTCTCTTTTTAATTTTTTACATTTATAAAAATTTAAGGTTGACATGTTTTTATATATGCATGTATTGACATGTACATGCTCCTACATAATTAATTGTAGCGTGTGTCAACAATGAAGTGATATTAGTTATTATGCTGTAAGTGAGAATTTATTCGTTTGAATTTCTAAAAGAATTCTTGAAGAGAAATATACTGCAGTTTCGATATTTGTTCAAAAAGAATTTGGAACATTCAAGAAGAATTTACATTTGCAGTTTACAAAGCCTTTAACAGTCGTAGAACACAAGAAAGACATTTTATAAGTTGTAAAATATTGTAGCACCTTTCTAGAATGCTGAATTGCGCTCTCAAGCTGTTACCGTTTGTGTGCATCTATGTACAGGTCGCATACACATGGCAGGACATTTATATCAGAGGCTTAAACAATTTTGTACAAAGTTACAGCAATTGTGGCGTAACAGTTTTCTTTGATAGTCGAAAAGTGGGGATTGAACCTACAAATTTGCCAATTTTTCTACAAAACGTTGCTTCAAATGCAACACTCACTAAACACTTCTTCAATCAAGAGACGTTAAATTATTGGTCCAAAGGGAAATACCTACATCGGTCTCAAATAAAGGCTCTATTCTGTTCTAATTACTTCTTTCTACTTTACGAAAATCCTTGGTATACGAACATGGGAAATATTTCATTTCCATTGGTGTCAACATTTCTAAATTTCATTATTTTCGTCGAAGGGAATTTTGGCAAAGTACCTGTGAACGTTGCACTAATTCAAGTCCCTACTTTGATGATACAGGTAAAACCTACAAATCGAAAGGTAGATAAATGGCACAAACAGGTTTTAGTTTCAAAGGATTTTCAAATTTTATGGAAATCAACACACAGTTCGGTCCATAGACCTGTTCTAGTTTGCCGTGCAATTCCTGCGCACAAATGCTTGCGTCGCATAAGAAACCTTGAGATATCAATTAAAGATCAAGATGAGTGGCATCAGAGTGTTTATATAAGTTCGTATTTTGCTGGCTGTGGCTTGAGCCTGGACCACATAAATATTACAAGTGCATATTTACTCAAACGCTTCGGCTCTCCAGGCCGACAATTAGATCCTCGTTTGAGAGTCGATGAAGTGATGTACATGGAGATGTTGTCGGCTTCACGCACTTGTTTACACTTCAAAAATCCTCGTGCTGACCGTTT
>JAQFYP010003978.1:0-10245 GCA_034694865.1 Bilobella braunerae
AATTGCGTTTATCAGACAGACAGACGGACAGACGGACAGACGGACGGACGGACAGACTTGACGAAAACATAAGTAGCTGTCGCTTCGCTTCCGCTACTAATAACTAGGAAAACTCAAAAAGTTTGAGCAAACTTTAAATAACGCTGTTTTAATCTAACCATGCTGAGAAGTAACGTTATCGTACAAGTTATTTTAGGCAAACTTTTTAAAAATTATTTAATGTGAAAAAAATAAAATAGTTTAATTAGTGTATTGGTGTGGTTTTGGTTGTGTTCGTTAAATAGGGTCTGCTGGGGTTTGAAAGGATTAAACTTGTTTGTTCATTCATTTTATTCCCATAGAGTTGACGGTGTTGGCCTAGTGTTAGTTAAATAAAACTGATTTATATCAAAGTTTTTTTTGTGTTCTGTATTTTATTTTTATTTCTAATACTTAATTGTCTTAGTTTGAATATATTTACATAATTTACATAATCTTAATCTCATTCATTATACATGATCTCATGGAATGCGTGAATTTACTAGTGAATATTTCCTAGCCAAATACCAACTGATTAGAACGTTATTCTCTATGTTCAAAAACTAAATTAATGCTTTAAAAGAAAATGTTTAAATATGCTTATTGTTTGTTGTTTGGAATAACTTTTTTGGGTCGTTTGATTTAAGCAACTCATTTTTGTGCAATAACAGTCTCTTATTAAAGGTGAGATAAGGGGAATCTAATTTTTCAACATACGTTCATAATAATGTAAACTTTTTTACGAATCCGTTATAGCGTAATTGGATTTACAAATAGACTGCCAAGAACGTTCCATTAAAGATGTATTACTAGTTAATAACAAACAACTGAATCACCTATATTTTGTTTCAATGTTATTAGCGTTACTGAAAGTAAAATACTACGCAACATTGTTTTGATTTAGTTTTTGGTTGTAGCTCCAACACATCAATGTAGAGTTTTGTCGCAGCAAGGTTTCCTTTTTGTAGTGTTGCCTGTATTATAAAAACAAGTTCTCGCATACAAGCAAGTGGGAAATCATAGGATTATACTGTTATACCTTGATACTCTTTCTATTTAAATCTTGAAGTATTTCTATTGATTTTTCAATTTCAGCATATGGGTCTTCTATTGACCAGATTACAATGTACAATGTTTTGTCTGCAAAGTAACCCGCGTAGTATATTAAGTAGTCATGAGCTGTGTGGTCAATCAGCTCTAAACCTTGTAACAATTTTGAGTACTATTTATGAAAATAAAACAAATAAGCTCAATTAACATAAACATATTTTCACAATAAAAACTCTCGACACTTCACCCTCCGATCAGACCCAAAGTTGTGAACTTGTTGGGAACTAATTGTAGATCACTTTTATCCTAATTCGAGCGGCGGAGATTTTATGTTCAATATATATTTAGATATTCTGAAATTGGTTAGAATCCCCATGATAGTTTGCATAAATAAAGGAAAAGACACGTTATTTGACATTCCCGCAGAGCGGAAGGTCAACATGTAAAAGAGGGGGTAGGGAAAGAGCTCATTTGCATATATGGTGTCATCAAGCGGGCGTAACAGACTATACTTAACATTCTGCTGTTTAACGGGCCTAATCAACAAAGAGAGGACACCAACCTAAAATCAGGTACGGCCATAGCTTTCGCCTCATAAACGCAGGTGACTTTATGCAATGAGGGTAATCTTCTTGATTCTGGCTAATTTCCATATCTTTTGTCTGTAAAAGTCTCCTCTCTTTGTCAAATAGGAAGAAAAAATATCCTCTGGCTGTGTATACTAATCACTGAGATACACAAGGTAAGAGGCAAGATAATTCCTAACGACAATAGTGAAGACTTTTTTGTGGCTGTTCGGGGAATTGAACCCCCGTTGTCATTCTGGCTATTGGAAAGCCACTAGGCCTCCCCGCCCGTTTTATGTTGATCAAATTTTCTTCAGAAGCTAACAATATTCCCGTTTGAGGGAGATAAAAGTCACGTGCCTCGTATAGCTTGTCCATTTGTCCCAAAATTGAGCCTTTTCGTTGTTGCCTAACAAAGTTAAGCGCTTTTGCCCACTTCCCTTTGAAAACATATACTATGAACCAACTTCCCCCTGCTTGATAACCACCGATTGCCACTTCCGCCTCAAATCTGGTGCATATCTTTATTACAAAAATTAAGCTTTTACAATGAAGTTAGGTACTCGGTTAGACTAACTTACTGCATATTCCAATAAGCTGTTTAGTAATTTAATTGCTGCCAAGTCTTTTGTTTTGAGATCAATATTCCATTTTACGGAACAAGCATACTGCCAAGTATCATTGCCCGTGTTGCTTAACATTGGTAAAACCCCGCCTTTAACCCACCCCACTGACTGGGCCAAATGTGCGGCAATAATTCCTGCCTTTGTAAACATCTGAAATATGATTCAGTCCATATATAAATAAAATGAAGCTGTTGTGTTCAAATTCTGTATTTGTTTTGAATTCAAATAAACAATTAAAATTATTGTACAAGGATATTTATGAAACAGGAGGCATCCTTATCTCAAAGCCGCTCAAATAGAAAAGAGTAATTTAATTTGTTTAATGTTTGAAGTTGAAAAAACGAATCAATTTTCAAATATAAATTAAAGAATTGAACTATTTTTTCCAGCCAATGAAGAAATAGACTTGACAAAGTTCATTTGTAAAGGAAAATATAGTGAAACGTATTGAAAAACATAATATTTTATATACAGAAAAAGAGAGAAAATAATTTTTTTGTAAACCAGTTTGATAAATTACAAATTAGTTTCAATAGTTGTATTCCTGCAAAACGGGAGCAGGTAATAGTTCCGAAAAAAAAGTTCCGAAAAAGAAGGTCCGAACGAGTAATAGTTCCGAAGGAGTAAAAGTTCCGAAAAAAAAAGTTCCGAAAATAAAGCTCCGAAAAAAAGTTCCGAAAAAAAAGTTCCGAAAAAATAATTCCGAAAAAAAACGAGCGAATTTATACTTCAATTAAAAATTAAAATAATTAATAACTTCTTCGTTTATGTAGTTAGGTTTTGGTTTTAAAGTAATTTTTTAAGTGAATATACGATGGACAAGCATTAATGGATTAAACTGCAATTTTTGATTTTGATTTTGATTTTGATTTTGATAAATTTTCTTACTATTTTGGTTTTTGTAAAGTTGAGTTTTGGAAATTTTATTTTCGGCACTTTTTTTCGGAACTTTTTTTTCGGACCTTTTTTTTGGAACTTTTTTTTCGGAACTATTACATGGAATCCTGCAAAACAGTATTTACGTTACAATAGTACATAAGCATGTTGCAAAACTCTACTATATCTTTAGGTGGTGGTGGTGGTGGAGGTTGGCAAAAAGTGGTCCTAGTCCTAGTAGTTGGTAAAAATTGATATTTTTAAGTTAGTTGCATTCCGCAATTTCAGTATTTACCATTTCTGTTGATGGTTTCAATTTTTCACGTGGTGTCTTTTCCATCCAAAAATTCTGCAATGCTTCCAGCGTTTGTTTAAATTCCGACTCTGTGTTTGTAATTACTAACTCTTCCTTTCCTCCTTTTACTGATTTCACTTCTCCAAAAACTGAAAAATATAATACAAGTAAAAAAACCAAACTGTACACACTAAAGCAAGCCATAAAATCTATACTTCGAACAAAATCACTAACTATTTATTTATTTTTTGTGAAATAGTAAAATTAAGTTATATAGAATTTGTGCATTTATATAGAATTCGCAATGAGGCACAAAACGCCACCACATCATTTCATGTGTGGATTGACAAAGCCGTATTTTTACTTAATTCGAGTTTAGTTTTGAAACCCAATAAATAATGAAGCAAAGATGGAACCCACAACGGCTTGGGCTAGTGTAGCAAACGAATATTTCTTACAATAAAACATAAATTATCCCTCTGTCACATATTTGCAATGCCGTGACCAACGGGATGAGTGAGTTAAATCGATAAAGGAAAAATTGATATAACTTCAATTTGAACTTTGAAATTTGAATTTTGAACTGAACTACACTTAAAAATTGTAAAGATTGACGTTTGATTAAATAAGATATTGTAAGATTAAAAAATTGATTCTACCTGGAATCTCTTTACGCTCTTCAACATTGGAAGGCTCGACCTCAGATGGGCCACAGGCCAACCACAAGGTCAAAAACATGAATAATTAATTTTTCCAAATTTTTACGGAAAAGATGTCACATGTTTGTTACTCTACTGCCCATTTTGAACGTACATGTATCGTGTATCCATCGTTAATGTTGCAATGTATGTCACAACTCAAAATTAAAAGAATGTATATTTGGCATTTATACGAACCTCGATTATTTTCAACGTTTACGCTTGGAGCTAAAGAAATTGAGCCGAGGGGTCTCCTTTTTGTATAATATTGGAAAAATATTTTTTCAAAATAAAATTTCAGTAGTATTAATCCTGGAGAATTTTGATAAAGTAAGGCTTAAGTTTAGGCTTCTAAAGCAAAATCTTGGTTTCAAATTATTGAGACGGCAATTTTGAAGTACATCTGTTAAAGTCTTGCCCACTTAAGGTGATATCTTTTTTAAAAAAAATTGCGTTAAATGTTTCAATTAGCAAAAGCAAAAATTTTTAGTTTTTTTTCTTTTTGGATTCGAAAAAATTGAAACTCGAAAGTTTTACGTAAACTTGGAAGCGACATCGACCGTTGGAATTAAAACCCTTCAACAACAATTGCAAAACATTTTCAACTAGATAGCAAAGTCCAAAGTTATTTTTTTGCAAATTACAAAATAATTTGCTGAAAAATTTGAAAGCAGTAAGCTGTGCTCTTAATAACTGAGTAAAGCCTAAAGAAGTAGTACTAAAAGATAAAGTAATCATAAATTAAAGCAAATCTTTCAAGCTTTCACGTCAACTATTGTAGACATCTTATGCGTGTAGTAATTTTTTGAGACTATATCCTAACTAATGTGTGACTAAGATTTATAACATTGTAAAATTTAATTTTCGCTTTTAGACGGAGAACTACTAACACATAATTATACACAGCAAATATAATATCTCGAATCTGGTGCAAATGAATTGAAATAGCTCAAGGCTACTGGCAACGCAATCGGCCTCTAATTCGGCACCACCATCAGCTTTCTAAACATTAAACGCGAACGTGAACGTGAACTTTCAAAATTCAATAATGCTTTAGGTTTTGTTGGGTTTGTTTTGCTATTTTGCTCAAATAAGATGCAATCTAGACGTTCTATTTACTTAGTTCCTAGTTTTACGTTGCATTTTATTGTAGTTTTACGTTTTATTTTACATAGTTGTACCGAATTGAATTATGTAATTTTTTCACCTTTAACACCTTTCGAATGAGTGCTATTATTTATTAATTGTGTTCAGAAATAAAATTGTAATTGCAAGAAAATGCACCTTTTTTTTTATTAATTTTACAAATTGGAATCGCGCTTTCAAACTAATATACCAAGTCAGATATTTTGTTATAGTTTACAAATACTGTGTTTTTAAATTTATATTATTTTATTTCCTAACCAATAAATCAATACAAAGTTTTGCCTCAATTGTCGAACAATTCTGTTTTACTTTAAATAAATTACTACTGATTCCTTCATTTTAGTGCCCAAAATGGGTATTTCGTCTGGAATTCGTATTGTTAAAATATCAATGTAGAAAATACTTGCACTTCCATACTCACGTCCTTCAATTACCTGTAAGAAATTAATTAATAATAATAAAATTAATAGTGAATTAGTGAAACAAAACTGTAACAAATTGTATTAGAATTAAGTGTCTCACTAATAACATACCTTGAGAGCACCAATTCTAGACAAATTTTGAAGCATTATATTTGGGTGCGTTACTACACGCATGGGTTCTCCTGATGACCAGAGTACTATGTATGAAGTCTTGTCTTTGAGCTCACCGTAGAAGTATACCAACAACGTCGATGGTAAGGTATTGAATTTTATCAACGTAGTATTTGCCATTTCTGTTGAATACTATAGACACAACTCAATATTAACGTTACAACTGACGAATTGCCTTGAATTTCGTTTCAATTACCTTGTTAGCATCATAAATTCATGTATGATCAAAAGTACGTTTGTTTTTGCAAAATATATTAAAAAACGCATCAATTTAAAATTCTGCAGAAGAATTATTCATAGTTATCTAAAAGTCCCCAAACAAATTCTAGCAATCAAACCTGTAACTTAAGAATCACAGTCCTTGTTGACTAGGGCATTTGCCAATTTTCAAATAAAAAATAATCATTTTTAAATATATTACATTATAGAAAATCGTATTGAAGGAAGGAAGCCTTTTTGCCATTTGCCAATGCACAAAGAATTCAATTTGTGTTTGTGTAAAGCAATTGCCTTGCTTTACAAATG
The DNA here is from genome assembly GCA_034694865.1 of Bilobella braunerae. NCBI lineage: Eukaryota > Metazoa > Arthropoda > Collembola > Poduromorpha > Neanuridae > Bilobella > Bilobella braunerae. The sequence goes on from JAQFYP010003978.1 coordinate 6,394, forward strand.
GTGAAACATGGCAAATCCGCCAAACATAATTCACAATATGTCATTCCAATTGCCATACAGTTGGAATGTAATTGCTCTAATGGCAAAACCGTCCACATAAGAATGTGTGGACGGGAATGCGCATGTGCAACTCTCAGAAGTTTTTTTGTTCAGTATCGATTCTCCCGTCCTATAGGACGGGTTTATACACTAGTTTATATATAATTTGTATATGCGGTTCAAGAAAATGCGGTAAAAAAAAGTTTTAAAGGTGTAGGTTAGGTAAATAAAAGACACTATTTACACTCAAAAGAATAATTTCTAAAAGTTAATTGTAATCACAATGTACTAATTAGGAATTGTTAATAAAAGTAAAAGTAAAAGAATAAAAGTACTATCCAAATTACATCCCAACTCAATTTATTAAAGTTAACTTTTACTGATCGTTTATCATACATAACTAATTAGAAAACATTTAATCTATTTAAAAGTCATTAGTAGCTTCAGCAATGACTTTTAAAGATTCCGAATTTAATGTAACTCAATTTTAACAAGTTAATTATTACTAATTTATAATTACAATTAACGCATTAAAAATCCTTTAAGAGTCGTATGTTTAAGAATTATTTATTTAAAGGTCATTTCACGTGCGGACAATTCCCCAATTACAGGTATAACTCAATCTCCAAAAGTAACTGTTACTAATTAATAATTACGACTAATAATGACTAAATTAATTCGCAATAGCTTTTGAGGTATTTAAATGTTAAAAACTTAGTTTTGATTTCATCCATTTCTTTGTACAAAATTTCTTAGTCAGCATAATCAGTAAATTAGGGAGCCCCTGACCCCGGCTCATTTAATGCCAACTGCCTTTTCCCAAACATAAAATTTTATTGTAGTAATTATTACCTTTCCAAAATTAGCATCAACTAAGCTTGAGATATTTTGTACTCGCAGCATTGAAAAGTCCTTCATTTCAAATGGGAGGAATAACACGTGTTAAACTTTGATTATCAGCTGTTTTCTTGTTTTTACTTCATTTAATAGAAAAAATACGTAACATTTGTAAGAGTCGTGCTTGATTTGAATTAAAGTTAACCGTTTTTCAGTCTGTGTTGTTTTCTCGTCAACTCATTCTATTAAATGGTAAGTTAACTATCTATAAAATGAAGGCTAAGATACTGTCCAAGTTACTGGCGAATGGTATTGATTGATACTTAAGCAGTACGAATTGTCTGTTAAGATAAAGTTTCCAAAATAATGTAATATTTGCTGAACGTATGTTTCAGGGAAAAAAAATAGTGGCCGAATTAAAAATACTGAGACGTTTTTACAATAACATTAGTTGGCACGCCGGTGAAGAATTTAATTCTAATCCAATTCTGTGGGACTAATACATGATCTTCTTCATAACTGATTTTCCGTTACTTGATTAATCGTTGTCTGAGAATCAAAGATACGCTATTATCAAGGTAGTGATTTACTTACATATTGTTTTGGATTAATCTGTTTGATTTACAATAATTTTTTTAAAAAAAGGAGCTGGATCGAAGCTTTTAACAGCTTTAGTTGTTCATGGCAGAAGCAAAAGCATGGCTTCAACCTCAGGACGCCTGTCAAGATATGAAATCAGCCAACTCAGGATTCGCTGACATACATGGTTCCGTCATGAAAAAAAAGACAACGCACTGCTTCAGTACTCCTGGATTATTGGAATTTTACTATTCGGTTAATTTCTTGCTCTCTCGACCGGAAGTCATCTGGAAGCGTGTCTACACCTCGTACATAGTTCCAGGCTCCTTTAAGCATGAACAGAATGCTACGCTGGAGAATGGTTTCAGTGAAGAAACATTTTTTCATCTTCTCACTGAAAAGGATGCTGGGAAGTTCGTGTCTGGAAATTTACCTAAAGTAACATTCGAGAGGAGCCTGGTGGTTGATACCTCTGACTCGCAAGATGTGGTTGTTTTTCAAGAAATCTGGGGTAACCTATATTTTTCAAAACATTCGTTCAAATCAAAGTTTTAAGGCATTTTTCTTGTTTCAGATTTTCAAAACAGAATTGTGTCATACGCTCCGAAGCATGCAGAGGGTCTAGCTGATGATAACTCAATTCGTTCTGCAATACCTCTTTGGACAACTGAAATATCCTTTGTCGAGGCAGGGTGAGAAAAAGTAACTAAAGCAATGAATGAGCATACAACTCGCACTACCTTATCCAGGCGAAGGCAAGTACAATTTATTTTGTGATATTATTACAGTTCTACAGGTGCTCAATTTCAAGTACTTTTTGCCATTTTCTCAAATTCAAATGACGGCGACGTTCAAAAATTATTTTTGGACAAAGTGGAAGGGTTGGTGAAGCGAATATTTGAGACTCATACAGAACACGACTGGGTGGTTAGAAACTCAAGTTTTGGACATCATCCTACGCTTCTTTGTATTGATCGAGCGGAGTACCTGAAATTATACAAGGAACTTAAATCTAAGTATTACGACAATTTGAGAGAGGTAAAGTCTAACAATTTTTTAATAGATGAGTTTTTTGGTTATACAGCAAACTACAGCAGACTACAGCAAACTGCTTCCAAATTGGAATTTTTATTTTTGAAACAATTTAATTTTATGATTAATATTTATTCAAACTTCCCCATTGCTTGTATGATTTGATAATTGACTTTGCACTGTATTGGGTTAGAAAATAATAGTGATATTTTCTTCATCAACTTAAACTAGCATAGAAATGCTTTATACAACAATTAGGTACCTCGGCATAAAAAACCACTGAACCATTTCAATGCAAGTGAAACTTAAACCATTGTACACAGGAAACGAAAAGAAACGAACAAACGAGGGCAATGGTTCAAGACAGTCACAGAAAATTATGTTGCATAAGTTGTCATTGAAAAGAATCATAAATTCAAATGCTTTTATTAAACGGGTGTCGGTTATTGGGGCAGTGATCATACACAAAATACGTACACTTTGGTGTGCTTATAAACCTACATATTTAAGCTCGTTAATTTAATTATGTAATTAATCTTGCAGGGTATTAAAAATTGATTGTTCATGAAATTTGCTAACTTGAATAAATTAAATTCTAGGTATGGTCCACATGGGATCAAACCACTGACTTCAGGAAATTTATCCCAGAAGACTTGCATATTGCCACGTATATGCGGTGCCTTCAAGACAACAGCAACGGGTTTTTGAAATTCGGCAAGAATTTTGTGGACATTGGATGTGGAAACGGACTACTAACCTACCTGCTCGAGGAATTAGGCTGGAAGGGATATGGCGTTGATCTCCGAAGACGCAAACTCTGGCAGCATTTTTCTGCACAAGGAGCAAGATTTAAGGTGTGTTAAGTAAATTACCGAAATGTTTTACCTCATTGTAACCTTAGATAATTATATTTCTCTAATTAATATAATTCAAACTAAGTATAATTAATTAATATTATTTAATTCAGTACACGTCAAATCACAAGTTTTGTTAACATTTATCACGTCTCGTTGTAATTTTTTCATATAGGAAGCTATGGTAAAATACAACACAAGTTTGAATGACGTGAACTCTGACACGATACTAATCGGGAATCATCCAGACGAATTGTCTTCACTGATACCACTCCTTGCCATACAGACAGGAGCTGCGGGATTTATCATAATCCCATGTTGTGCTTTCGATTGCTTTGGAAACAAGTACATTCGTCACAATACAGAAATGAGTGTCTACGAGTCCCATGTGTCATATCTCATCGAACACTGTCGATCCCTTGGATTTGAGATTTGTGTAGACAAGCTCAGAATACCCTCAACTAAACGAATTGCCATACTCGGTAGAATACCTCGTCGTGATCCACCGACA
>JAQFYP010003979.1:0-10245 GCA_034694865.1 Bilobella braunerae
TTAGTGGGTCATCGAAATGAGGGGGAAGGGGTAGACCCCCATGACCCATCTTCGAACTTGACCTCACTCTTGACCCCTAGAATATTCTCCTGCAAACAGATTTGCAAAAAGTTAACTCGTTCGAGAGTTATCGCGCGTACAGACGGACAGACGGACGGACGGACGGACGGACGGACAGAACATTCCCATAAAGTAGCTAATACGCTACTTAATAATAATAGGGGTAAAAATACATAGACGGAAATTTCCAAAGAAATGATAATGATGCTGAATTCCATGTTGAGTACCATATGTGCTGCCCCAGACACAATGTAAATTAAGTCTCCTCGTCGTTGAATGATGACTTCGTAGCGGATTCCCCTACTCTTCAGTTCAACCGGAGTTATCATGAAGCTTTTAGTGCAGAACACGTCAAAAATGTCACTGCATGTCAAAAACAAAGTCGTAAAAATTGTTAAACAAAATTGTGCACAATTTGGATGGGGTTCAAAACACAATGAACAAATTGTGTTAACACAAACCAAACGTACAAAATTGTTGTCACGATGATACAAATTAGGTACCTATGCTAGAATGAACGGTTTCGCAAAACCGAGTCTATGTCTATCAAATTGTTGTCATGGTGATAAGCGTAATTAGTTAGTTGTGAGATAACTTTATTAGTACAAACCTGGCTCGGGCTTCATACTGGTTGTTCACTGTAAGTTTTTGAAAATGCTTCATCAGTCTGGAAACTGGCATCCCATCCGTTGTTTTTGAAGTTGCCATACTTTACTACAAGCAGTGGTGTAGTCCTCTCCGGAGTCCCAACACAAGCGATTTGGCATTGAACCGTGCAACCTGTGACGACAAGAATGTGTCGTTCAGAATTGAAATCAACTACGAGCAGAATTTGTGCTCCCAACTGAAGCACTACCTCAAAGAAGGCGGCCTTGAGTTGCTGTCGCTATAGGACCCGCTACAGACCCACTTCAAAAAAATAAGTTTCTAGCCAGTTACCGGGACAAACTTGAAATGATAGATTTTGCTTCGGCAATAAAATCCTACTCACTATTACCAACTCACAGAAACACGCTATAAGGCAAAAATTTCTACCTGGATAAACACAAAAACACAAAATTTGACACAAACTTTATTGCCAAATTGTCGAAATTGCGAGAAGCACAAAGCAATTCTTACAAACGTGTTGAAGTTGTCTTATTTCGCGACGGCTTTCGACCACCTAGTTGACTCCCTGTCAACTACCCGTCTTGACTATGATACACGGTTATGATTAGAGAGAAAAAAAATATGTTCTTACATATAAAATATTTTTATATTTTTTTAAAATATTTGGGAGTTTTAGAAAATACAAAATATTTTTTATTATTTCAAAATATGTTGAAATAAAAAAAATATTTACGTAAATATTCGCTCAATTTTGAAAATTTTGTTAGTTTTTGCCAATGTTTGTTTGATTTTGGGTAATTTTAATAATTGTTTAATCGCTAAAATTTGTCTGTCTGTCTGTCAATTACAAATTTTAATTTAATCAACTGCTGTTTAATGTTATTCCTTATTGGTATTGTCGTTTTTGTCCGTAACTTCAAAATGCGTTTTAAAATTAATTATTTAAGAGATAACAAGGTGTTTGCATTTTCTCCGAAGAGCTTATAGTCCTTCGCTTGGCCTTTACAAGGTGACTTGATTTAGGAAACAATTCAAGCAATTTAGTTTGTTACTATTCGATCCGGTTACCTATATGCTGAAAGTGTATTCAATCAGAGCAACATTTTTCTAAACAAAATTTTGTCTGGCCTAACTGAAAATCATCTACAAAATTTTCCGTTGCGTTAACTTACTGTCGTAGAAGCAGAACAAATTTTCATGCTTATAATGCAATTTTACGCGACAGGATAACGAACTAGCTGCTGGGTACTTCAAAATACGCATGCATTTTAGGCAAATTGACATTTTGCCAAATATTTTGATTTTTAGTAAATATTTAAGTAAATATTTGGCTGCTTTTTAGTAAATATTATATAAAATATTTCAATGGTTGATTCAACATATTTTTTTCCTCTCTAGTTATGATACTACGGTTATGAGTAACTTCTCCAATTAGTAACTATTGTAAATGCACGTTTTCAATCTTCGACATAATGTATTTTTAATTTTAACTCTAATTTTAAACAATGATAGACTTTAATTGCAGACAGTTTTCTCGTTTTCAATCCCTCTACTTGCACTTTTAGTTTTAGATTTTGCAAATATGGACTTAAGCTATTTCAAGCTTTTAGTTAATTACAATAAATTGCACTGCATTGTACATTATTATGTTGATATGGGCTTGCAATAATATACTGAATATATATAAGTATACTGAATTACAGGCCGTACAAATGCAGTTAAATATGCTATGACTTATAAATTGATGCCGCTTGAAATAACCAACTTTATAGATACAAAAAATTTTAACATTTAAAATAAGTTAATACTAGACAAAATTAAAATCTCAGCATACTGTAGTCATGCGTACTTTTTTTTTACTGCACTCGATCCAAGATTAGATTTCGGCACCTATCCCAGCTAGGAGCAGTCTCCTAACCCCCGGACTACCGGCTGTGAACAATAATGATTAATATTGTTTGAAGATCAATTTTCATTTGCAATTTTTATTCATTCATTTTTCCATTTTTGCTGTCAACATTGAAAAAACCTTATCCAGTGTACATTTACTCTGCGCATTCCCTCCACAAAAGTAGAAAGTTTTAGTTTTAATTCCCAAATAGTAATTTCAAATTAATTTTTTCTTGTATATTTTTTTTGAGTAATGTGGATATGCGTGACCATATGAACAGTTTTGAAAAAATACCAAACCATTTTACAAACTTAATAATTGTAAATTCCCAAATTTATATCGTCACGGCAACGATATTGTTTGTTTGTTCCGTGTGTTTATACAAATTTATAAAATTGTTCATTATGTTCTGAACCGCTCCCAAACTGTGCAAAATTGTGTTTAACATTATTTAAGAGTACATTTTTGACATGCACCTACCAAAAAAATTGCCTTTTGACCCGGAAACATGACAGGGTGGTCCGATCTGGGTAATATTTGATTTCAGCACTCGTAATGACATATAAACTTCCTATACAAAATTTGCTGATGATTAAAAAAATTTTTTTACATGGTTAGGTTCCCAACTTTCCATCTAAGTAAAAAAAATATTTGACCTTGACCTTTGGCCCCCAGGGGGTTAACCAACTAACCCCATCATCGGACTTAGTCTTTGTATTGTCCCAAAGGTCAGGTGTGCCAAAGTTGGACACGCTGGGACACGTGGTTCGTCCGCTAGCATGTAACAGACAGACGGACAGACGAACAGACACGATATGACATATAAGCCCTTGCTGGGGCTAAAAACAAATTCTTCAAGTAGGCCAAATAGTTTGTATAAAGTTTTTGAGTGCAACAACATGGAAGTTTGTTTGCCTATAATTTGTAAAATTTGTAAGATAATTGAACTCCAAATCATGTACCAATTGCTACCAATTGTGTTTTCAAATTACACGTTACAGATTTAACAAGTGGATAAAATTCTTGCCCGAAATTTACTTTCCAAAATGATGTAGATAGTACCAATTCCCGCTGAGTTTAACGTGTACATCATAGCCACTAAAGGCAAAACGGAAAATACATAATCATCGTAAAGTATGCTATGTACGATGTCAAATACGTAACACAAGACTAAAAAAACACTGAAGACGCAAATTTTTGTTGTCTGTGTTTTGCTATGATTTGAAAGATTGCAACAGCACTCTCTGTATACAAGCGTGCGAAAATATCTTTAGCTAATGGAAAATTAACCTTTGTTAGTTAGATGGTTCAAAAGAAGTGGCATATTCAACCTAGTAATTGTCTTATTTTTATGACCATAAGCCGTGCGTGCAAACACTGCGAAAGACGCCTTGGTGAGTAAAGAGAGATATGGCCCTAAGCATAATTTTAAATTTTAATAACATTGTTTGTTATCTGATCGCAGAGTCGCATATTTGATTTTTTTTTATTAGAAAATATGATTATGAATGAGATTTAAAACAAAAATTTGATTCCCACTTGTGGCGCTAAAGTGCTACGTAGGCTAGTCTTGTAGATTAAATTAAAATAGCAAAAAATCTATTAAAAAAAATACAGGATGCTTCTCTATAGCGTCAGTGGTAAGAGTCTGAAGTTTTCCCTGTGAACATCAAAATTTCTATGATTCGTCAGAGCGTGCTCTAATTAATCAAAGCCATCTTAACTCATCCATGGTCATTTGTTAGCTATTTGGTCTGCGTGTTCGTCTCATTAGTAACTTCCAAATTTTATTAGGAATATGAGATGAAAAAGTCAATTGAATCTGAAAGTTTCTTTTGAAACAAACCTATTTTGCATCATAGGCAAGTTGATACCAATCAACTAAAAATCTTGACCAAATGTATTAAGGAAAGAAGATTTTTTTTTTGGAATTATCTCTAATTAACCAGACTTGGTGACATAAAAAAATTTAAGTTTAATTAATTAATTATCATTTTAATTGAATGCAGTGAAATTAATTTTAATTCGGTTAAGTTTTCCTAATGCTACGCCATCCGCTTACCCTGAATTTTTTTTAATTAAGTGCCAAATTAACCTAATTAGCCTGTTTAGGTTAGGTTTTCCTGATTCTACGTCAAGGGCTGACTCTGAAAGTTATTTAATTAAGTGCCTAATTAAATCTAATTTGGTTAGGGTTTCCTGATGCTACGCCGAGCTTTGCCCCGGCAAAAATTTGTGGTAAAGTCCATCAATATGCTGCAAGAAATTGTAGCACCAAAGTGCAAACCAATAAGAACATTTTTTTTTTTTTACAAAATCTTTTCTAAAAACGCCTTTCTCTAAAAACATTTTTTAAATGAATGACCTCACATTCCACAACTATTTCAAAAGCTATTAACCGCCGCTTGTTTTTTAATTGTATTTTTAATCCAAATTCAAAGATTTTTTCAAGTTTTAAAATACATTTCTTTAAAACTTCAAATAAAATATTCAAGGCGAAACGAAACTTAAAACATACATTTTTTGTTCAAACACCTCCGAACCACTTCCCAAATTCGATTTCAAACTTTCCAAAATTTTTTGAATGATTCTCTGCTCCAAAAAACAATAAAAATAACAGTATCAAACGCTTTTTTTGTCTAAGCTAGGATTACAATAAGAATTAACATTTGTAAAACACCTAAGGCACGTTTTACTTAAGGCTAATGTTACGAACATTGCGACACCTGACGGGGGCTTCAGCTTCTGATTTTATGCCAAAGCAAAGACCGCGGCTAATCTATTTTAAAATCTAAGACAGTGGGTACATAATTCTAAAAATCATAAGAATAGTCAATAATTAATCAATCATCAATTAATTAGCGCATCACATCATTGGTTTTCATCACATCTCATCCTGTCACCTTGAATTGATGAATTCACACGCAACCGATCGACTACATCCACAACAGCTAAATTGTACAAAAATAAGGGGGCCCATGAAGACTTTATGTTAGGGTTCGCAAACTCGTCCATTTTTCAAACTCAAGTTTCGAGTCTGGGGCCCCAAACTCGAGTTTGGAATCCCGTTTTTAATTGAGAATGTCCGAAATAATCATGGCAACAAATACGCCATTAAATTACCATTATCATATAATATGTTCTAAATTTGTGGTTCGTTAAATTTAAAGCTGTATTTAATGTATTTAAAGCTTTCATACTGAAAGCTTACTGAAATAAGAAAAAATTGTTGTGGCATCATTAGACTAAGAGTCCAATTTTCAACTAATACATTTCACTGAAGTTAAAGTTACATTACATTCATGTAACGTCTTCCCACAATTAACGAACACTCTCCAAAAGTCACACCAATCTTATATGTTCTTCACATTGATTAAATATGGTTTTAGTAAAAAATCTCATCGTATGAGATTTGATTCCGATGGCGATTTTGGCAGTTCCCTGTCTAGACGACGGACAGTACTTTCACCAGCACATAACTTATATTTAGCAATTTGTTTTTCAATTTAGAGCCAAATTATCTGACAATGATCTTGATAAACCTGGTAGAGCCTGGTAGATAGTTTTGCTTCATTTATTATTCAAGATGCCTCTGCATTCCAAATTTAAGAAATTTAACTAAACCAATACGGTATTAAGATATTAAATTTTGACGGGAGCTGGTTGGCATGCGTAACTATAGCGGTAAAAAATGGGGTCTCCATGAGCCATATAGAGCCCTCCCCGCACTCGATTGCTAATCAACAAAAAAACAGAAGAATATTTCTTGCTTACCTTATCTTAGCTAATTTCTATAACGCCCCTATAAAACATTCTGACAGATTATTTGTAGAAGGATTTCTGAAAACAGAGCAATAGTGGCTGTATTCTTGCAGTCTTTGAGTAAAATTGAAAACATTTTGTCATTTTGTTTCAATTCTGTCCCAATTTTAGAAACAAACTCGAGTTTGCCTGTCGCCAAACTCGAGTTTCGAGTTTGTAAATTTTGGTCGAATAGTGGAGTTCGAGTTCAAACTGGAGTTTGCGAACCCTACTTTGTGTATTAGCAAAGATAGGAGTAAACTAGGTTTGAGTAAAATCATTTTTAAAAAATATTTAGTTAGGATACGTTCATAAGTCAAGTCCACTGCTACATTAGTTATTTATGACTGTGCAACTGACAAGTCAACTGACGTGTGAAAAATTAAATAATATGCCGTTGTAGGATTATCTAAATTATATATTGGTCTATCTAAATATTGACACAAAAACTTATTTTGAGATACTTTACATTATGAGAGTATATCCTTATAAAATCAATTTTTAATTAAAAAGAGGTTAACTTCTTTGTGCAAAATTAGTCCTAAATGCTGGATCAGAGCATTTAAGCTCCTTATAGTAAATCTTCAATTATCCACATAAATATTTAAAAAAAAATTGATTTTAAGTATATTAACATAAAAAATTTTATAACATAAAGGGGCAGTTGGCAGGAGCTATTTACTTATGTAAATTTGAAGTGCGGTTACATGTAATAGATTCCATGCTAGGACTGGCTGAACGTTTTAGAAACCGGCTGCACTGTTTTGCAAATCGTTTTTTTTTCCTAAATAACTTGTTCATTTTGAAAACTGTTATTGTTCTTTGTAAAACCTGTCAATCCGGCCCAAGGCTTCCCCTGCAGTCGTCACTTGAGGGCCGTATTGGATCACCCGACCACGGTAAGGGTCACGGGGTCGTTGACCCCGAAGGGCTGCTTTGTTGACCTCTGACACGAACCGAGAGGTGGAAGGTCACGAGCAGAGCGACCATCATAGGGGGCTCGTTGAGGAGCAATATGCCAAATTTCCTAGAGGCGAGAGGTTGAAATATGTAGAATTGCTGGCAGTCTGTAGAAGAGATAGGAACAGACAGCGTTCCGACGAATGGTTACGTTTTTCTAAACAAATTTTTAGAACATGGATTTTTTAGAAAAAAAAATATTTAGAGCAATGTTTAGAACCACTTTTAGAAAATTAGTTTATCATACTTGGAGGTATGAACCTCAAAATGATGGTGTGCACATGTGTTATACTTTGCACTTCACAATAGGATTAACTCCGCTTCCTGCCTTCTGATGGGCTCCTTCTTTGACCTTTTACGGCTCCGCCCACCATCACCACCTCTGACTCACCGTGGAGCGCAGGGTAGGTGCAGAGGCCTGCGCGAGAATTTGAACTTTTGAAACTCTCCGTACACCCACTTTTTTTTATTAGAAATATATATTTCGCCTTGACCTTTGACGATATATGTGGCTAACCATTCTGGTGATTTTGTGAGGTCAATGACTCCAAAGGTCAACTTACCATAGAGCATTGACAACATTACAGCTTTCTCTCAAAGTTTTAAAAATGAAAACATGAAAACGCAAATTTGAAAATGTATTTGGTGGGAAACTGACGAATCGGTTGAGCGGAGAAAACGAGGCAACACATGCGCAGAACACACTTGCATTTTTCTAAAAAAAAAAGCGTTTTCAAAAAAGTGTTTTTTTAACTTTAAAAAAATGTAAATTTCTTCTAATAATTTTCAAAAAGCCGCCTTGACTCACTTGTTCTATTGACTGCACTTTGTTTTAAAACGATGTACGATTTTGCGTTCTAAATTTTGTTCTAAAACAATGCAATGTTGTTCTAAAAATACGTGTTTTTAAATATAAAGTTAAATTAACCTCTCAGTCCTCATTCGTCTTCGCGTCATGTCCCTCGTTGACTGAAATTCGAAAAAATCCCAAGTGCTCGTAGCCGCCTTCCTCTTGATGGTAACCTGTACAATTTCGAATTTAAAAGAAAAAAAACTTTTTTTTGAAAGTACAAAGCCAAGATTTGAAGTTTTGGAAAAAAAAAACGTGTTTTTTAAGGTGTGCACTGCCACTGGCGTAGGTGTTTACGCCCACTTCTACGCAGACGGTGTCGCAGGAGGCGGGGCTAGTTTGGAGGCGGAGCCTAAGGCAAGAGAAAGTACGGGGAAGGGAGAAATAATTTGGCATCCAAATCGGCCAACAGTAAGTCAGGCGAAGGCGGGGCGTGACGCAGGAGGCGGAGCAAAGGGAACTGACGCAGGAGGCGTAGCAAAGAGAACTGACGCAGGAGGCGGAGCAAAGGGAACTGACGCAGGAGGCGGAGCAAAGAGAACTGACGCAGGAGGCGGAGCAAGGGGAACAGAAGACGCTGAAGTCAAAACGCTGCGAATCTTTCACATCATTTTCATCGCTGACTTTTTTCTCTGGTTTTGCTCTGCAGCGTCTCTGGTCTTTGGCGTTCTTCACGTATTCATGCGTGTTTTCTTAGAAAAACTCTTTTTAACTTTTCTGAAACCTATTTTGAAAAAGTTTTTTTTTTCACTTTTCGTTTTTAGAAAATCACGACCATTTGCCAAGGAGGTACCCTTGACTCCGCCTTCTTTTGCCCCGTTTTCTTCATTTGTGAGCAAATTGCCCTAATTCAAAAGTCATTCACTGTCAATCAAGTCAGCCATCGCTCGGTTCGGTTCCACATCTTAAAATTTGTAGCAAGTAGACCAATACTTTCTACTTGCAAGTAGCAAGTAGAAATTAAAAAATCGGTTCAGCCAATGTGGAGTTTAAAACAAAAAAGGTGAAATTTGAAAATAGCATTTTTTTAAAGAAAATTGTGAAAATTTGTTAAAGAAACGCAAAAACAATAACAGGAGAAAATTATACAAAGCAACAGAGAAATAAGCACAACAACAAAGCTGCATTTGAAATTTAATCGTAAGCAAATCATACCGGAAAAAAATTATGAAAACGTTGTGGTATTAAAAATTGTGCGGCTAAGGCTAATTATCGTTGAAAAGCGTCAGCAGTAGGTGGGCAATTGCGTTGCTGATAAATTAGTCTCACTTGCAATTAGATATGGGCCTGTGCAGTCCTAACACTGGAATCATATCGCAAAAATGGAAATAATTGACATATTCCAAATAGCTATGGTGATCATTTCAATTTTGGGTTTAGTTGGTAATGCTTTTAGCATTATTATTTTAGTGAAGAGGAAGTCAAAGTCTTCCATCGACACAATATTGCTGAGTCTTGGAATAGCAGACTCCATGGTATTGGTCGGATACTTTGCATTTTATACATGGATTCTTATTTTAAGTGAGTTCTTTCCAAATGCAGATAAACTGTATCTAACTCTCGTAGTCTTCATCCTATTTTCAGGTAAGCAAGTCTATCCTCGCTAATTTCTAACTTCTAATCTAGGTTAAGTTCTGGTTGGATTCGAACAACTGTCCTACTTATGGAGTAATCTAATTCCAAACTCACCAATTACAAAAAATTAACAAAAAACATGTAAATGAACCCAAATATTTCTAACTTTTTACTACGCTTGGAGCATAAAATGCATCATTCTCAGAACAAAACGTTTGCATAAATGGGATCCTCGGGTTCAACATTTAAAAACAACAATTAGAAACTTCGGAAATTAGAAAAATTTATTAAAAAAAAAAATGTATAGCGGTTTTTTGTGCAGGAACTGGAATTTTCTTTCGGCATCATTAATGGAATCCAACCAAAGTTAACACTATTTTGTTTCTCCCTAATTGAATTGTATTAAACGGTTTTAATTTCGGCAAGGTCAATCATGGTCGTCGCTGTTGACAGCTGTAGTGAGCCTCGAGCGACATGTCGCCGTATGTCACCCACTCAA
>JAQFYP010003980.1:0-10245 GCA_034694865.1 Bilobella braunerae
TTTTGCAAATCCACATCAATTTGGTATGCTTCGTTGAGGAAAAATCAAAGGAGGGGGATAATACAGACGTAAGCGAACTCAAGAGGATTTACCTCAGGGAAAAACCAAACAAGTGAGCTCAAATGGTAGCTCGTGATTAGCACCAGCGTTCGACAAGGCACAAACCCAGCAATGAAATGGGCATCACGTGTGCTATGACTCATCTGCAAAACAAAACTTCAAAAACTTTCATTTATACCATTTAACTTTTTTTTTTCATACAAAAAGTTTATTTCACTGAGAATCCAGAAACAACTTGCAACAATGTGGAAAGTGGGAGTTTAGTCTTTACATAAAATTTTTGTTATCATCAATTTTTTTTTACAAAACTATGGTTATAAAGAAATCTCAATAAATCGTGTTTGTTTTAAATTTTGCTCGCGAGAAAACAATTGTTTCGGTACAATATGATATGTCGAAATACTAAATAGTCTGCCTCTTTGTGTCAAAACTTTTCGAAAAATTGTGAGTTTGTTAATTTGCAGAAGTGTTTGAAGCCTATATCTGTAACATGTGAGTTGCCCCAAAGATGCTCAATTACGTTGGATTTGCTTAATCCTGATTGGAAGTACTCCCAAGCGTATTGGCAATGCTATAAAGATAAAAAAGGAGAATGCCGGTTTCGTAATGAGGTAAATGAGGGAATTTGCTCAAGATTCAGGGAGGGATTTCTGTGATGATTGAGGTGATATAAGCCGGCGTTTTGGCTGAGGAAGAATTTGTCTCACTTTTGCCTCCGACTGGCCTTCTTCTCTTTTTAGAAAAGATCTCTTACGAATTTCATTCTTTTTTGAAAATCCTAACTTTTTTCTAAAAATGGGTCCTAAAGTTACTCCCGAGCTCATTGCTGAGGTTCGGTCTAAGGTCCTCGCCATGTACGAGGACGCGAAAGACATGTACGATGAAAAAGATATTCAGCGCCTGAAGGAAGAGGACCAGCTCGTGTCACGCTACTTGACACGGGAGGGATGTGATCCTCTGGCTGCTGTAGAGACCATGAATGGCGCTTTTCGCTGGATTAAGCGCCAAGGCATTTCCAAAATCACGGAAGCCGAATTTTCTCCTGATTTGCTTAACCTAGTTCAATATCAAGGCAAGGACAAACAAGGCAATCGAACTGTCTACATTCGATACAAGACTGGCAAAAAAATTGCCAAGAGAAACTCAAAGGTACAAAAATATTTCTAAATCTATAAGTTTTTTTTACCAAGTTTTGTTACTCTGTGACATATACAAAAACTTTGTCCCTGTAAAGTATTGACATGCCACAAACTTTCTGCCTCCAAACACAAAAGTATGCTATTTTTCTGAAATTTGTTGATTGTTTTTTTTTTTTATATTTCTCAAAGAATATTTTACATTTATCCGATGAAGTATCCTTCTTGATATGAACCCGAGATCCAAAGCAGAACCCGTAATACCTTATATATAGAGCCCGAGCATTTAAACGCATTCAATTAGTGTATTATGCAATGCTCAGAAAATTTTTTCATTGCGATCAAAATATTTTGAAATAGTGTTAGAAATTTTTCTCTGCTTCTTCTAATTGTTTAAAAAAACAATGAAATTTTGTAATATGAATTATATTTGTACAAATTAATTTTTATAAAAAAAAAAGTGTATTCTCGTAGATTTTTTTCAAAAACTTCATAATTTTTACTAAAATGTATTATTTCTTTGATTTAATTTAGGAAGGAGAAAAATTGAAGCGCCTTTGCATGATGTACTTTCACCGAATCGACGCCGATACAAAGGGAAAGAGTACAATTGTTCTTGACTGCCGAAGCTTGGCGATTCGTGATTTAGTCAAATATGCAAATAAGGACTTGGCATCCGTTGCCGGCTGGCTCATTGTCAACGTGATTCGCTACTCACCTGATCAGGTGGGAACTTTGATCCTCTACGAAATCCCACGCTTTTTCTCAGCCGTGGCCGAGCGTGTTCTCAAAATTGTTCCAGACGAGCATGCCGGGAAAATTAAAATTATGCGAAAGAAGGACATTGAGAAGGTGATTTCAAAGGACGAGATGCCGGATTACATGGGTGGGAAATTGGCGGCGACGGCACGCGGCAGTGCTGATGATGAAGAAGATTCTGGAGATGAAGGAAACGAGGTCACCAATTTGGATGACATCGAACGTACTCTTGCGGATGAGGAAAATAGTAAATTGTAAATTGCTCAAAACATAGTTGTAGTTTACTTTTAGTTACAAATTCACGTTCTAGTTTCTCTCATTATTCTCAATATTCTCATATATTCTCAAATATTCTCATTATTAGAATTGTAAATACTGTAAAAATGCATTTTGTTTCTAAGCCTAAGTATTCGTAACTATACTATATTCTCTTGCTCATTGAAAAATTGTCCTTGTAATAAAGATGTACAGTATTACACCAATGTGTGACTTTTTGTTGTCATTTTTTATGTTACTCCTTCTAAGTAGGTTAGTATTACGATATTGCATTTGTGCAGCAGACAAGGAAATTTACAGGGGAAAACATGCAATGTTCTGAGAAAAAATAATGTAATGAGTATATTTCTTCCAAGGCTTTTGCGTGTTGTTCATGCTTAAATTGAACCATTTGTTTATTCTGTTTTGGTAAAATTTTCGAGCCTCTTGTCCTTGCTTCATTGTGGTTGAGAACATAATAGGTCGTATTTTTTTAAAGGTACAAGCATTATAAAGGAAAATTTCAATTGTTCAAAATTCAATTACTCGCTCGCGTTAAACAATAAAACTAAATTACATGCAGCGCTTTAGCTCTAAGGCGTGTCGAATGGAAATTTTTCTTGCTTAAAAATTATTCAAGGTTTCTCACAATAATTCATTTGGGATTCCCATGATTTGCTAATTGCAAACAACCGAAGGTTTGAAAAAGCGGTTTTAGTTTAAGATTAATTACACGTAGCCTTTAGCCCCAAATGAATAAATGTTACAAAAACAACTTTTTTTTATTAAAAGGAAATTAAATCAAGTTACGAGTTCGGCTTATCATTTACGTGCAATATTTCCGTTTACAGACACAGCCGAATAATAATAGTAAAATGATAGTTTCATACTCTTCATTTCTACAAATAATTTTGACGCATTTATTACTGTTTTATGTTCAAATATTATAGATTTGTTGCTAAAGCAATCCAAACCAGAGTATCTGCGTAATAAGAACCAACTTAGTCATCATTAGTAAAAAATTAATTTTACATTTCATTCAAAGCCCAGTCTTTTATTCAATTTTGTTTCAATTTATTGTGTTATTTTTGTTCAAACTGTATAAAAAAAAATGTATAAAATGTATAACAAATGCTAAATATATTTGGTATTATTGCGTGTGAAATAAAAATATTAATAATGTATTAATTGTAAAATACATTATATTTGTAAAATATTTTTTATTTTAGGAAATATTTACTCACATTTCAAAAATTTCCCACAATTTTTGCGTAAATTGTACACTATTCTTAACTGTTTAGTATCCCCAAAATAAAAAACTTCTATTCGTGATATCTGATTTGTGTATTTACTGAATCGATGTTAACGTAAAGATACTTAGGGCTTGCGAAATGGTATGAGTATGGGCATTTATAACCCATCGCGCATGATTCGTAAGAAAAAAATTATTTGGTTTGACTAAAACACATAGAAATTTTTAATCATAATCATAATTTGGTTATTTTTAAACCAGAATTTTAAGTGAAAATTGAAATTACTCTTCAAATTTTCATGCCCAAAAGTACTGCCATAAAAAAAAATTTCGTGAAAAAGAAATTTTCTGTTAAACTAAATTGATATAGTTGTAAAAGTTTATGTTCAAAACTAACGAGGCACTCCTATTCCAGACAAAACACATTATTAAAATAATTCTATGCTAAGACAGGCTTGATTACCTTTTACAGAAAAAACTGCAAAGAACGGAAACAAGTACGAGTTTAAAAATATTTAAACATTCAATTCAGTTTCATTGGTTCAAACAAATTTGGTAAATATAAGTTTTTAGAGGAATTTAAAGTTGAGAAAGCAGTGCAAGCTAAGTTTATTTCGATAAAGAACTAAAGCCGAAATGTAAAAATAAGGAAAACAAATATTGAACAAACAAACAATTGCTAAACTAGAAGTTATATCAAAATTTGGCTCAGAATTGTCGTTTTTCCGAAAAATTTGAAATATGTTGTTAAATATTTTTTATGTTTTTTTTTCGTCAATTATTTTTAAGAAATATAAAAATATAGAATATGTAAGAACATATTTTTTTCAAGTCTGATCATAAGGCATGTCAAAATTTAGCTTTTTGATTTAATCATTCTTTGCAAAAGCTGCCAATATTCCTGTAATAAAGTCAACAAGCTTTTTATCTTCATCAGAATAAGTGTGACTGGGATCACGAGGAAATAGGGTACAGTGGTCGAAGACGTAATACATGTCGTCCACATGACCAACTTCGGTATCAAAAAGTTTTGAGTCAATTCCCAGGGTTTTGATTTGCTGAATCTCTTGCCAAATAGTTGTTGGTGATTTCGGTTTTCGATAGTTAAATATGTAGGAATAAGCCGTGTTGATGTTGTTGTTGTTTCCACCATACATCCCAAACATTTCTGTATTTTGTCCAAAGAATGCATCATGGTACATCTACAACAAATAGTTGAATTCTACAGTTGCCAAAAAAAATTCAGGATAATATATGTGGTTTTGTATTACTATATAATGTGTAATTTACAAATGTTTAAGGAGGCCGAGCCTGGTAAAGAATAAACAACTGCCTAATTAGTCGGCGTTGCGCGAAACTGCTAGTTACAGCACCCGCCGCCAGACGACACAGCGAGGTCATAAGCGATCAACATTAACAAGTGTTTTCAGCCTTCGTATTTATCTCTCAATTATGAGTTTTCTATTCTAAAATCTAGTCAGTTCTTGCTCATCAAAAATGATCCTGCTTAAGTCAAGGATTTCTCAAAATTTCACAAATCAATTCTGCGCTAATGTTTGAAAGAGATTTGAATTTGCCGCGCCGATACCAAATTGGACCAGAATCAAATCCGCGGTATGAATTTCGTTTTGTTTACTAACAAACCCAGTTTTTCCAAAGTGGTCCACGGAAGATGCGCCTAGTAAATAGCAGAGATAACGTAGAAGGTCCAGTGAGGTGTTTTAAAAAAAACAATCTTCCTGATGATTCTGCAATCAAAAACATAACATTGTTTGACCCTATCAACTGTTCATACTAAAGAGAAGATGTTCAAGCTAATATCGCTGATTCATGATCTTGAATAATTAAGTTTTTGCTTGCAGAAAAAAAGTAAAGGGGATGCCAAGTCCAGAGAGTCCCCACTTGACCTTGTACGTTAATCCTGGGCTGAGCTAGGTGCACCGGTGTTGGACCATTTTTAGCCGCAAGGCGCCTATCCCCGTCTCTTCGGGCCCGGCCCCCTTAAGTTTTCAAAATTTGTTATACAAACAGTGAGCAACCGTAGTAATTTACCATTAGTGCGTTGTGAATATTGGGTGACGAAGCCAATAAATAATTGTATGTAATATCATTACGTTGATCACATATATTAAATATTTGAACAACATTAAACCCACATGAGAAACTCGTTCTATCCGCGTCAAAATCGTCGAACGCTCATCTTCAGGAAAGTACTCTCTGCGTATATATTGTACAATGCGTGGAATTTGGCGATCATTTCCGTACGGTAAGATGCTTTTAACGATTCTCGGGAGTAGTACATGGAAAAATTCAAAATTGTTTCCAAATTTGTTTCCAACTGCTAGCTGAAATGGTGCATACATTTTCAATCCTTCGTTGAGCCCTATACCGTCCAAAACTCTGCACTCTGTGATAGAGTCCATTTTTCATTAGGTTCATTGGGTAGTCTGGGAGAAAAGCACTGTCCCCTCGAAGGGCCTTGTCAACGACAAGATTGAAAATTACAGGAAGGAGCCAAAAGTTAATCATTCCTTTTTGGGTCTTGAGCAAGTCCAAAGTTGACACATTTTTAAGACACGTGACAAGGAGAGTCTCGGTAAGCATATATGGACACCCCACTCGATTCACAAAATTCGCCGCATTTGCATCGATTGTTGATGTAGTAGATACGACCCAGTTCGACAGTGCAGTTCCTGATTGAATTATTGCCCTGTGATACTTGCCTAACAAGAAAATCAAATTAGAAACTGCTTGTAGAATTGACAATTGTCATTTCCAAATACTTTTAGTTAGCTACGTCTTCTACCTATGCGTAGAAAATTACCTTGTGTAAGGGGCGACATAGTTAGCAAATGCGTAGATGACCCTCCGGCTGAGTGACCAAATATGGTGATGCGGTTTGGGTCACCACCAAAATTATGAATGTATTTGTTAACCCAATCCAAGGCAATCACTTGGTCGAGTGCACTGTAGTCGCCCGGCAAGTTCTTGTGACCAGTGCTTAGGAAGCCCAGAGCTCCGAGTCGATAGTTGAATGTCACAAGGACGAGGTCATGCTTTAACAAAAATTTCGGTCCAACAACGCTACCCTAACCCACCGAAAATGCATCAGGATGAATATAGATCATCACTGGAACTAGTTCCTTGGGCGATAATTTGTATCCTTCATTTCTTTTCATGTTTGCCGTATAAATATTTACAAATAGACAATCCTCTGAACCCATTGCGCCATTTTTGCCCCACTGAATACATTCTGATCCAAACACAGTGGCATTAAATTTTTCGTTTGGGGTCAGTTCCAACAACTTTGGATCCTATTGTACATAACAAAATATAGATCCAAATTTGTAATTGGACTTTAAATTACCAACAAAAATATTTTATTAAACATTAAAAAAGTAAAACCAAATGTATACAGTAAGTGTGAAAAAAAGTTTTTTGTATTTGAAATTGCGAACCTTGCGTCACCTAGATCACCCGTCATTGCATTGTTGAGTAATTCGCTGAGATGTCATAAATATTTTTGATAAATATTTTAAATGTTTTTTTTTATTTTGTGATTTTCATAAATACAAATTATTTACTTAAATATTGAAAATAAACTTCTTCATAAATATTTCAATGACTTTTAGGAAGTATTTATTACATTTCTAATTAGTAACGATATCTATACCAACATAAATATATAGACGTATATTATGCTGTATTATCCAACTATAAATGTGATATTTTTTAAACAAAAAATAGATTTCGAACTATTACCGTCCATCGTTTTTCTCCAATAGGCGTTTCAGCAAAGCGGAGACCCAAAAACGAATATTATTTACAATCGTTTTTTGAAGAAGTAACTTCCTTGACTCCAATTATTTTTGAGTTGTCAATATTAACGTAACATGATTCAGTGAACTTGCTAAATCAAGTATACACACAAGCACACAAACTTGAAACAACATTTCAATGTGTTTATAAGTTATAATCGGCGTAACTTCAAATACTTTTTTCCAGCCTTGAATTACATTAACTATCGAAAACTGGTTTTCATAGTTGTTTATTTGCTAACTAAAATTTACATTATGGGTTCCCAATATATTTTCGTGACTCATTTAGCTGATGCCCTTCGGTGCAAATGTAACTCCTGAAATGTGGTTTCTGCGTAAAAGTCATTTGAAATTTGACATGTGTAAACTAGAAATGGTATAAGAATTGTTTCAATTCCAAAGATGGGCTTGAATGTATTCATAAAGATCTGGAAAGATTTTTTGATAACTTAAACACCAATTATTAAAAATAATAATAAACAAATAAATAGTTTAATTTAATAATTAATTAAATTACAAATGTATTCAATTTTTTCAAAAATCACGGAAATCACAAAAATCACGGGTGGGATATTCGTCTAACCTATCCGTTGATTACCAAATTTTAATTTGAACACTATATACTTCCGATTTCTTCTTTAAACCGGACCCATAAGGCAATATTGGCTTTCTGCGTGAATGTATTTTGAAGTAAAGTTCCCCACTCATGAAATCAAAACACACTTTTGGAATTGTTTTTAGCTAAGTAATAATACCTTACTCAAATGAAAATAATTGAAATAACTGATTGTATAATTTTACAAAAAAAGTTTGTACAAAAGAAAGTTATTATATTTTTGTAACTAAACACTCATCATTTATCAACATAATAATTATGCAGATGCTGAATATGTATGTGATAGTGCTTGTCATGACGTTTAATAATACGTATATATTTAGTTGTACGTTTATTTTTTTTACTTGTAAAGCAGTAACCTAAATTAATTAGATTTTTATTTATTTCAATATAATTCCAAATATTCTTACACGGAGAAACGCAGTAAGGGAAGATCGAATCAACATTTAGATCTATTGTACAGTGAGATTTTTATTGATTGCCCTCCATTCAGAGAACCTGGCGAGACGCTAAGTGACTATTACAAGAAAATAGATCCTTGCACCGCACAAAAATTGACAATTACTTGTAAAAAAATTAATTTTTATGAAAATTTCCATTCTTAATGGAAAGGGTGACCTCTGGATGTCACCAAATGTCGCCAAATGTCGCCCATTTGGGGTCACTAGCTTTGTAGACGGTATCCACGTAAACCTTGTGTCATGTAAATTATATTAAACTGCATTTGCATACTGCATTTACAAATATCAATATAACCGAAAGTGACAATAACCACACTGAAAAAGAACTAAATGAAACCTGAAATATATTAAGCGTGAAGACAGTTAACGAATTCACACAAGAGGAATTAAAAACTTCAAGCCAATTTTTTCATTATTTTGGAATATCAATTTCTTGAACTCATAAATTCAAAGTTACTGTTTGTACTTAAACATCAAATGCTACTTTATACTTGTAACATCAGTTTACTTCCAGTAGTAATTAATTTCTGAATTATGTTGTTAAATTGAAGAATAGCATTAGCATAGGGTTAATCCAAATCACAACTCGTCGTCAGTATTAATCGGCTGATCAAGGCTGTTGAATATTTGTCTCCAGAACTCGGTATACTAAAAAGGCAAATATTTTGAATTTATATAGAACCAAGTCACAAAAGTATGGTAAGCAACATATTACTGTTGCTTTTATAACTGAAATTATTTTTACCTCAGCACGATAATTTGAGCCCATTGACGCCGGAGTCGTTGTCAAGTTAAAGTAGTTGACGGATCCAGCTTTAACGGGATTCCAAAAGTCCATGCCCTCTATGGTTTTCAGACCATCGTTGGGGTTCCTTAAATTTTTAAATTAGCCGTGAATTGAAATTGTTATATTTTTTTGTTTAAAAATTGATATCACGTAATTGGTTTTCAGTAAAGTGTCAAATTTTTCTCTTTCTAAACGTTCAAATTACCCATTGTTTGCAAAAGCAACCCAAATTGCTGTGATAAACTCTACAAACTTCTTATCTTCCTCAGTGTAAACGTGATTTGGGTCCCGAGGAAATAGAGTACATGGGTCAAACAGATAATACATATCGTCCACGTGTCCAATTTCGGTGTCCAAAAGCTTTGAATCAATTCCCAGAGCCCTAATTTGCTTAATTTCGGACCAAATACTTGTTGGTGATTTTGGTTTTCGGTGCGTAAAAATGTAGGAGTAAGCCGTGTTGATCTTGTTGTTGCCATACATTTGAAACATTTCTGTATTTTGTCCAAAGTATGCATCATGGAACATCTATACAAAAATAACATTTTCCATAATTAATTTTTGTACAAAGCACCTAATTTTGATTGGTACGTTTAGTACGTTTACATTTATTTTCTTAAGACAGATTGTAAAATTTCACTGTTGCTATATTGTTATTATATACCAAAAAAATCACAGTACAAAACACAAAGTCATAATGGGAAATTTGTTTTGACTGGAAAATATATTTGAATGTAATAATCTGAATAAAAAAAATATTAACGTTAGGGTTGTGACGTAATAAGATTTTTTTAAGCACGCACATAAAGTGCGAACATAAATTTTTAAGATATTTGAACCAACCAGCGAAACTCGTTCTATCCGTGTCTCCAATGTCGGACGCTCATTCTCAGGAAAGTACTTCATGAGTATTTCGTGGACAATGCGTGGAATGTGGTGGTCTTTTCCATATGGTAATATGCTATTAACCATTCTTGGAAGCAGCACATGCAAAAACTCGGAATCGTTTCCAAATTTATTTCCAACTGTTAGCTGAAACGCTGCATACATGATCAGCCCTTCGTTTTGAACTACACCGCCCATAACCGGTATCCGGTGGTA
>JAQFYP010003981.1:0-10243 GCA_034694865.1 Bilobella braunerae
ATACTATGAAAACCACTTCATAGTTTACGAGTTGTTGATTTTTGGGTGTTCCGTTTTAGCTGGTCCTCACTGTATATCCTTCCATACGCAAACAAAATGTTACAATTTGCAGAGTTATACGAACCTTGCAAAATATTTGTATGCCAAATTTGCTAAATTTGCTCGAACCACTTTTCCAGATCCATTGCGACGCAGTTCAACTATCCTATCATAACACTCAGCAGAAAACCCACAGAAATCGTTTCATTGTCAATTCAAATTCATCAACGCCTCTCGAAGATACAGTAGCTACAACGAACACGTTGCTCCAATTTGCATGCACAAAATCTCCTAAGGTCTTCAAGACGAAAAGTAACATGGAAATTCATGAAAAAATTCACAATCCAGACAGGGAGAGAACACATCTTTGCACACTGTGCAGCAAGTCTTTCTTGCATAAAAGATCACTACAATTCCATACGATGGAGCACACTGGTCAAAATCTAAAACAATGTCTACAATGTGCCAATACGTTCAAAGTTCCTTCTCAACTTAAAACCCACGTGATTCTAAAGCACTCCAAGCAAACAAATTTATGTGCACTGTTTGCAACTATGCAGCGACATCTCCATCACACTTGGCTGCTCATTTTACAATACAACATACGGGTGACAGGCCATTTCAATGTGTATTATGTCCCAAAGCATATACAACGTCAACCAGTCTTTCAATACACAGGAAGTCGCATCTTCAACTACGTAAATGCAAGTGTGATGTATGTGACTACGCATCTATCCACAAGAGTAATTTGACATCCCATATCCACAATATGCACACAAATGACCTACCTTATGTTTGTACTTTGTGTACTCAAGGTTTCAAAACCAGCTCACAATTGCGTGGTCACATGAGAAGTCACACTAATAAAAAACCATTCAAGTGTGACCAATGTCACGGAACGTTCAAGCGAAAATCTACATTGGATGCGCACCGTAAGACTCATCATTCATCAAACTTCAAAAATGTTCAAGTGTGACCAATGCAAAATGGAATTAACAGTTTTAAGTTATCTAAAAATGCATGTGGCCCTTGTACACATTGATAAAAGGCCTTATACTGGTAATTTGTGTGGCAACAGTTTTAAAGCCAATTGGACTTTGAGTTGTCACCTTTGCAAGCATAAGGGCGAAAAACCATTTCGATGCAAAAATTTGTCTCAAATCGTTCAAACTTACTTAAAAATACATGATAAGACGAAGAACTTTAGGTACAATGAGTGCGAGAGCTATTGCAAACGGCATGCGTCAGTGCACAGTGGTGTTAGCACAAATGTTTGTTACGTGTGTAATGTTTCATTTACGAGGAAAAAGAATTTGGTTTAACATATCGCTACGCATTTAAACGAAATGCGTTATAAATGTAAATCCTGTTTAATACTTCAGCGGGCCTTAGGGAACACAGAAAATGCAAAACGGCCTGTTTGATTTATCGTTCAAGGCAACTGTAAAAATTGTTCATATTTACAAATATACTTGGATTATTTGTTGTTACCTTTAACTACTGTAAACAAATTTGTATTATTTTTTGTACGAGGTTTATAGTACAAGTATCATATAAGAATACAGTTGAACGAATGCAATTACAGAAAAAATGGTATACTTAAATACAAATTCCGTCATTATTAAATTATTTAATTTATTTTGTAAGTTTAATTTTGGTTTGAAACTGGAAATATGGTAAAATTTAGAGTTTAGAAGTTTTATTTTGAATTCAAGTTGACTTTATAAACATTTGTATGTGTATACTACTGTATCAGTTTGTTTAGTTTATGTAAACTTGTTTTTTGTAGTATGAGCAAATGTTGTTGTAATAAGACGTAAGGTGCTTAATTATTGTTAACAAACATACTTATATTTAAATTAGTGCAAAGGCTGAATGCTGTCTTTCGCATACCGGGCCAAGCTCACCCTCCGCGACGGCAACTTTCCAGGCTTCCACTCACCACTACCACACCACCACTTTTTTTTTACTGTGCTGCAGCCGAGATTTGATCTCTGCAGCTACCCAAGTTAGGTCAAGGGTCCTTCCCCTCGGACTACGGGCCGTGCAGCAGAACGTGTTCTACTAAGAAAGTGCAGAACTTGTAATTTCAAACGGATTAACTAACCAAATTTATTCAAACAGTTTTTCTCAAAACACTTTTTAAATGGAGTGTTTTTAACTAAAACCATACTTAAATGTCCAATCGCACTCCAAGTAATTATGCGAACATCACAAATTTTGGCATCGACCACTTTAAATCTGTGAATAAGATGACAACTGCGGAAAGTGAAAATGGGTTCCGTGTGAATCGAAAATTACTAAATAAATAAATAATAAATAATAATAACTATAACAAACAATAATAAATATAATAAATAAAATAATAAATAACTAAATAACCAATTAAATTAAATAAAAAAAAACGAAATGGAATGTGGGGTATGATTGAGTTTCAATTACACCTTATACACTTAGCACTGGAAATGGACCTCGTACAGGTAGTATTGGTCTTATAGATACTTCAGATACCTTGCAATCCACTATTTTTTAGTTTGTAAGCAAACAAATTTTCAATATCGATAGGTAGTTGAGGTGCATTTTGGCCAAGCTTCAGTACGAAACTTCAGGTATTTTATGAGTTATAGATCAAATATCTCAATGTTCAAGTTTAGCATTTTGACATATTTTATACTATTTTGTAAATACCGCTGCAGCTACAGTTGCAAAATGTTGTACATCAATAGGGCTACGGGCGATACATTTTGTTAAAAAAAATTAGGTTTGTAAATGGGGTGGTTTAGAGCCAAACTCCAAACCGGTTTACTTCCGGTTTTTTAAGGGTCAAATACCAAATGTCAAAACAACCAAAATTTGTACGCGTATTACCATATCCTTCAAAGACCGCTTGAGTTGCAGGAGCACATTTTTCACGTAAATGAGTTTAGTATTTTAGTGTGGTGTATTGTCAAACGCCTGACCAAAATTACCTCCGGTTTTCCCAAGATGAAAGGTGAAACAACACAATTTCCAAAACTGATTATTTTTTATAATAGCTTCCTATTTTTGGGTTTGTCACTTATTGTGACGGCGGGAATATTGTTACTGCAAGAAGCTGCTAGCAAACGAGTGTCTCGACGCGGCACGGTCTAGCTAGTAACTAATAAAATTGAAACATATTCCTCAGTTGATCACTAATATACTTCGATCAAGATAAAGATGCAAAATATACCATTTTAGTTAACCATGTAATACTTGTATTACACGTATTGTTGTGATATGACCTATTATAGCATACTTTGCATCCCCACAAGTTGTAAAATCTTAAAAGTTACGTAATTGAAAGCAGTCTCCAGTATAAATGTTGCCAGTGTTACAACAATTGCTAGTGCGTACAATGCAGCGGTCGACTGTGAGAGATTACTCTCCATGGAAAGGGTTTTGAAATCATTGCCGGTTTGAACCGGCTCTTTGCCGTCACTATACAAATAATAGTACATTAGGCTGTACTCCACTAAACCCGAATGCACAATAGATTGGAAACGTTTTTGAAAAATTTCAAGTCTGTCGAACGACATATTTTGGAATGTCCACACACTGGGATGGGATAACCTTGAGCCTTTACCTTTGTAAATATTTTTCGTTGTTCCTTGTTTCCTCATATTTTCATACACTACGTTCAATTCTTCATTGTTCGCGACATACAACGTCTTGTTGCACAATTTCAACTCAGTTTCAACAGGGGTTGGCTCAACCAATTGGAAGTCAAAAACAAATGAGTTAAAAAGTTTCATAAAATCAATTGAACCCACAGATACGTCGGTTGTATTTTGTTTTATAGCCGCCTGGTACACAAAGGCAAAAAACGAATTTGTTTGTGATGCACCCGTAACAAATTTAAGGTAACTTTTGCTATTGTATTTGTTTTTGTTATTGATACGCATTTCGTAGCCCCATGAAACAATGACTTTGTAACCATTTGCCACACCAACCTCAATAGATTCTAGCATCGGCCGCGGAGCAGGAGTTGTAGTATACATAGTTACAATACCTCGGTAAGAATTTGTTAAAATTAGACCATAGCAGAGTACCAAGGAAAAGAAAATCCTAAAACTTTGATGCAGTTCCAATTTTTTTAGAAAAATCAACACCCTGTTCTAAAAGAACCTTATATACAAATAGAGCGTTGAATGTGATAGCATGCCATTTCCAAAATACTATTAGAAGTAGAACCGATGCAGTAACCGAAGACAAGTGCAATAGTAACCAAACTCCTCTTTGAAATGGTATTGTAAATACCGAGGGCGAAATATAATGTCCCCCAGAATAGCACGTTAGAAAGTTGTAGGTAGTTTCTTCTACAAAAAACACATAAAAGTTTCGCTTTATGCTAATCCCATAAATGGGGTAAGTAAAAGGCATCACAATTCTGTTAAATGGTGAGCCCCTTGCGGCGCTAAAATTTAGTTGCTTAAATTTATCTTGGCTCGGTTTCAAATTTGAAGCGGCAGTGGCCAAGCTAAGTATGTTTAAAATGGGGTTCTTTTCAAACATTGTTGTAGTTACGTTCGGTATATGGTTGTAGCGAAGATAGGCTTTACCTTGTCGCGCAAGTCTGTCGTATACCAACCACATGATTCTACAGCCCCATACAAATAAATGGCGAAAAACTTCTTGAAAGTATTCCCGCATATTTGTTTCGACTGCTGAGTTAACCACAACCGAAATTTGATGGTTGCAAGGACTTTGAAATTCGAGAAACACTTGTGTCGTACTTTTGTCTTGGAGAAGCTGATAAACAGCCAGAAATTTTATAGCATACTTTGTTTTGTAGCTTAATTGAGTTGACAAAATGATAATGTGCGAATGCCTTACGTAGCATTTATCGACCATCTCTTCCTGTTCTGTACATCCAAATATCCAGGCAAGTGAGTTGTAGATTTCAGTAACCTGGCTTACGTTATTTGGTCGATTAATGAATATCACTTCACAAACTTGTTTTCGATATAACCAGTCCAAAGCAAGTCGATACGTCATTGTTCCATTTAAAAATGAGATACTGGTTGAATTCCACAGAACGTGCATAATTGGGATCCTTAAAATGTTGACATATTGTGAACTTTCAAAGTTGTAAGTAGAAATATGACAATGCTTGAATCCATCCCAATTCAAGTTTTCGAGGGATTCTAGAGCTGAAACAGTACTGCAAGAGAGCAAGCACACTTGAAATTTGACAAAGCAAATTAACATTTTTAAAATCATTTCTTCTGCTTTTTTTTATTGGTTTAATTTGTTATTTTAGTTTGTTTAAAAAATGTTATGGTTCTTTTTCGACAATGGAAGTGGTTCTGCAAGTGGACTCAAAATGAAATTAAGTTATTCTAAGTAAAAGAACACACGCGACGTATGATTGAGTTTTCAAACTCCGTTTAGGTCATTTGTTTTCCAAACTTCTGTAAAGCAATTTCGGGAAACCAATTTCGCCCTTTTAATCATTTGATTAATTCGGTAATACGTCATCGAGTTGAACGCAAACAAAAAATACGTTATGAGTTCATAATGGCATATATTGAAAAAAAAAGCAAATTGTGACTTAAATGGTAAAGAAAATATTAGTATTTTGACGTTGAAGTTAGTGCTTTTAACATTGAAGCAGAAACAGTGTAGTGATCACTGATCTCACAGGTCGTAGTAAATTTAATTGCCTCACTTAGCTAAGTTTTTTGATAGATAACATAATATGTTGCAAGGGTCAAGAATGTACGGTATCAACGACAAACATTTCAGCTAAGCCTGCACCTGCTTGTAAATTAGCGTCATATTTTGTACACATCGTAAGTAGCGCCGGGTTGCGGTATTTGTCCATATTTTTTAAAAACATTGATTTTTCAATTTGTGTTTGAAAGTGACACAGTATTGTATAGTCATCAAAAACATCTTAGTTTTGATTTGTACAAAATTACAGCTAAATTCTATTTTTGAAAACTCATTTTGTATTCCGAAAATCAACTTAATAATATGTCGGGTATATGAAGTTAGCACCTTTTTTTCCAGCACCGTGAAGTTACCACCTCACTTCCATTGTCAGGTATAGCAAACCGTGAAGTCAGCACCTCATCACCTCAAACTTTTTCTTAAAAGTTGAGGTGATGAGGTGCTGACTTCATACATTTATATAGATGTGTGAACTCCAACTTCAATTCATAAACTTCTTGGAAAGTCGATACCTTTTGCGAATTAAAGTACTCACCTTTATTCAATCCTCTATTGATCACAAACCGCAGGAAGTATGTTGCCTTGTTCTTTTTCATAATGTGACTGCAAAAAAACAAAAACAAAACAAAAAAGACGTATTTTAGAGGCGACGGGGGCCATGAGTACAATCTTAAATTTTCGCTTTATGTAAAAATTGTGTTTTACCTTGAAAGTTGATTCTGAGGTAAAAGGGTCTTTCTGAGTTCGAGGAGTGATTTCTGGAATGGAGGCCTTTAGAGTTGTCGGAACAATTTTAAAAATTTGTTTCGACCAAAAACATTGTTTGACTTTGTAATGGCAATTTTATTAAATTGGAGCAATTATGGGTTCAACCGTCAACGGAGGATCAAAAAGTTGTTACACTCCACAGGAGGAATTTTTGTAGCGGTCATTTTTGGAACTGGAACAATATTTTAAAGCTTGACTTTTGCCATTTAAGCGGGTCATTGGGGTTCAGACAAATATTAACCTGAACTTCGTAGTATGTCAAGGCACTTGTATTTGAAACCAGATTTGAATTGAGTGGTGCCTAAATTATTTTTGATTCTCGGATAGAGCAAAAACATGAAGTAGAAGACGTAATTTAGCAATAAACCATACGATAATATTATTTTCTTTTGAAACATTTTATGTTGACTACGTATTTTTAAAAACAACCGATTCTAAGAGAACATTTTAAATTATCTCAAATAAATTAGTTTTTGTAACATCAGTCATGAAATATTTATTTATTGTTATTTTATTATGGTTTATAATCATTTTTATTATTAGTGTTATTTATTTCAGTGCGACTTTTCAGTGCGACTGCGACTCGCAATACTGGTAGCTAACTCAATTGGATGATTTATTTAATGAATGCATTTAAAAAACATTGTCGATGTATTGCTTTTTCCAACTTTTTTAACACAATTCAGCTCCTACTTACAAGCACACCGCGCGTCGTGATTCCTTCAGATTAAGCTGAAACTTGGTAAACGTGTTTAGCCAGTCATAAAACTGACCCCCAATTTTTATTTTTTCTCCATGGCCATAAATTTTGAAATTTTGTTGAAAAAACTATTTTGAAATGGTTCCGGAAATGCTTACGGGATTTAACACGTAATATTAAAAATTTTAGTGGTCCCCCCAGTCTAAAATCTCAAAAAGCGAGTCTTGAACTCTCATTGTATTTAAATAGATTAGTCCAAGTGTGTGGTCATATATACGTGCATACACACGTCCAAATTTCCGTGTTTACGATTCACTTTTTAAGTTTTTTGAGTGGGGGGACCACGCATAATCTCAAATATTACGTGTTAAATCCCATAAGGATTTCCGAAACCAGGCATCTAGAAATCGATTTTTTGAAAAAATTTCGAAATTTATGGCCATGGAGAAAAAACAAAAATTGGGGATAAGTTTTATGATTGGCTTAACGTGTTTACTAAGTTTAAGGTCAATCAGAAGGAATCGCGACGCGCGGTGTCCTTGTTAGTGTAACTAATTTAGTCTGGACTATAATGTAATTAGCTTTAGTT
Source organism: Bilobella braunerae (assembly GCA_034694865.1). Classification (NCBI taxonomy): domain Eukaryota; kingdom Metazoa; phylum Arthropoda; class Collembola; order Poduromorpha; family Neanuridae; genus Bilobella; species Bilobella braunerae. The sequence goes on from JAQFYP010003981.1 coordinate 7,791, forward strand.
TATAATATCACCTAACAAAAACTTTACTAATTTTGTTCTGTTAATAAATTACTTAAAATAATATACTTTATTACACTATTATACAATAGTATACTATTATTAAACAATTTTGCAATAAGAATTTCAGCCTATCGGTTGCCACATCATCAAACAAAATTCATATTAGACAGTTTACTTAATTTTATTAGTAGTTGTTATATTACTTTGGAAATTATTTAAGCACCGTAAAAATGGCTCATAATAATAATAGTAATGTTGTGTGAACTGTCAAACAGCCAAAAATTAAAAATAATTCATTATAGAAAATTCAAAATTTTAACACTTGCTTTTTGTTGCTATGATATCTTTAAAAATCTTGGCAATCAAGTGAAAGGGTTATCGCAGAATAATCAAATTAAGTTTGATTTACTTCCCAGAAGTATTTTGAGCATATTCTGCAACCTTAATATTTTGAGCACAAAATTAGGTTCTTCTGCGTTATTCAGTTTTCATCATATAGTATTTTGAAATAGCATCGATTGTAATTATTTATGCCAATTTTTCCATTTTTGATAAACGATAAGTTAAAATAACAAATTTAAAAGATCAAATCAATAATAGGGTGGATTTTGAAAAAAAAATTATTTTGTTTAAAAAATTTGCGTGTAAATGGTTAATAGCACCGTAATACAGGTTGTAACAGCCTTAGTTAATGTTTATGAAATGGTTTCATTTGACCCCGCGTGTTAAACAAAATGGTGAACGCAACTTTTCTCAATTTCTTAGCTAATTTAAAGTTTTAAAGTTTGTTTTGAACACAACTGGTGCTGGTTTCAGGTTCGAATAATTCTACGGTGCTACATAAATTAACACTTACTCTCTTACTTACCTTTTGCAATAAGAGATATTACTACAAGTATTCAATTTTTTGAAAAACGTGCACCTAATCTAATTTCCACTTTACTGTCAAAGATAAAAATGCTTCCTCATTCACTTTTTTGAAATTTTACAAATTAACTTTACACAAAACACATATTTTAGCAAAGGTTTTAAAAAAAAATATGTTTGCATTGCTTAAATTTAAAAACACAAACAAACAAGTATTAAATGAGTTAGCGGGAAGGTAGGCAGGAAGTGATGTCAAAATATTATTACCTGAAAATCAGAGGATGTTTTTTTTTCCCGGGTAAAATAATAACAAAAATCCAAGGAAACATAATTCGAAAGGTGGGAAGCGGAAGTTGATAATAGTTCGGCCGATTAACTATGCTCATCATAACCGGAAATTTGGCAAACTCATCTTATCGAAGTCGTTCGTTATAAATGATGGATACTTAAATTTCAATCTGAAGTCACTTGACTTCACTACATTCTTGTTCGAATTTTTTGGACAAAACGAAGAAAGTGAAAGCAAGTTGAAAAAATGGATCGCGATCAGGAATGGAAACCGAAGAAAAAGATGGTAAGCCAACGAATAAAAAAAAATAAACCTAATTAAAGTTTGTTCTTAACTCGTAAAGTTTCTCAACCTCTCAGGCCCGTCCATAGACGGTTTTAAATAATTAATTGCTACTTCTATTCTAGGTCAACCACGGCGACATTTTAGACAAGGACACGAAGGCGGCTGGATCATCTGTCGAGTTCAAGCGGCACGTCGTGTAAGTGTCACTAATCACGCACTCACGTGATTATAATAAAAAACAAACAATTGAAACACTGTTTAACACTGTCTTTTTTAGCCACGCCGCTCGATGCCCGTAGTTGATTACATAGTGGACAAAAGAAGAGGAAGGCCGACAAGGTAAGTCGACAAGTACCGTCACTGGACGGGCCCGTTTGGCTTTAATGAAATGAAATCTTAAATTTTTGTTTAATAAATTGTGATTTTTTTTAAAAATTTCAGCAGAAAAAAATCACAATTCCCTAGGAAGGCTGGAGCGATGACGAGGACGTCAACTCCGTTTATCTCATCGACGACATAAAGACGCCCTGACGGCGAGGAGCTGTGTCTCGTCGACTATGGCCCGTATTATAAAAATGATAGGTATGTTTAATTTAATCTCACAATCGTATATTTATTGAATAACTTTTCTGGAATTAACCTCATTCTGTTGTTAGCCATTGATTAAATTTGAGGCAATAAAAGACAAAACTGCTGGCAATAATACACCGAGAAAACCACCACGTTGTAAAATTAATTTTTTACTGGCACAATGCGAAGGATTTTCAAATGCTAATTTTTGCAAGACCTTGCGATATGGTTTAAGTTTGCGCAATATATTTCTTTTGATGGGAACGTTCCGATTAGCAATGTTTAAAATGGTTTCGCGGATTGCTTTAATCTGGTCAGGTGTTGCTTTACGAATGATTGAATTTCTAAGTTTGCAATTCTTTTTAAGCAAACTTTTTAAAAACTTTGATTGGCGAATGACACGTCTAACCATCTTGAATTCAAAACATATACTGATTACTTG
>JAQFYP010003982.1:0-10239 GCA_034694865.1 Bilobella braunerae
AAGTGTAAATTTCAACCAGTTTCAACAAAATTATGCCAATTTTAAAAGCAAACAGAAAACCTTATATCAAAATACCTCTTTGTTGTTACAGTATGTAATTATTAACAAAAAAAATCTACCGAATCTACAAACTTATAATTTTACTACAATTGCTTATAATTTCAAAGGATTTTACCAAAGGATTTGAGAACACTTTATCTACGGCAGGAACGCATCCGGTGGTTAGAGCGCGTGAATGGAACGGTTTTGAACGCCTGAAACTTAAACAAATATAGCAACTATAGCATGCCTGAGTCAAAAATAATTGATCAAGAATAATGGATGATTTGCATAAAATATGCCCCCAAGACATTTGGAGCAAATTGAGAATAAAATAAAAGTTTTACACGTTGACAATATAAATATAATATTATATTACAAGACTGTTACACCGATTTATCGAAATAGTTTGGAAGATTATACTTACCTTGTCGTCATCGTCGTAGAAAGTTTTTAAACTTAACTAAGAATGAAGTTGTAAAACGGTTAAGTTATGTATAAAATTTGGTAAAGTAAGTTTTGAGAATATGATTCGTAATGCAATTGATTTTGTAAAAAAACAAAAACTTGTGGTTTATGCTTTCAACTCTTCTAATACTTTGAGAATATGTTTTCACGTGAATTCGTTTTGCTTTAAAGTAAGTTTGCCTAATCCGCTTTGAGTTTTTAAATATTTTTCTATTTCAGTTTTTGAATTGCTTAGCACGAAAACAGGGCCTCTTTTATCTGAACAAAAGAACTTCTTAAGAAAAAAAAATTCTCATGAAATTTAAAGAAAAAATATTTTTGTATTTTAAAATCCTCAATTTGAATTCCCACGTGGCACATTAATTTTCAGAAGCTTGTAGATTATTTCGACTAAAAACTAAATTTTATTTATACTTTTCAAGTTTAGTTAAGCTTATCATTATTTCAAACAAAATACTTATTTTGACATTTAGTAATTTGTTCCAATTTTTCATACTGTTTCGGTTTCTGTGCTTGCATTTGACATTAATTTCGATGAATAATTTCCCACTTTGAGCAAAATCGAGAAGACACATGCAGGAGATTGCTGTAGTAGCAAATCCTATATAAAATATTATTATACATTTGAATAAATTACAGTTTTATACTTTCAAATTCTCAAAATTGATTTATTTTATATACATTATTACTAAGTAAATTTATTTAAAAAACATTTTTATAATATTCGACTATAAGGATCATTAGATGTTTTGAATCAACTTCGAAATTTTGATTTTGGCAAAAATAATTGATCCGGCGATGAAATCGGAAGTGGTCTTCAGCATTTTGGTGACGTGTATCTTCATATCCTAGGGCTACATGCACCATATTTTGCCCAAATTTCGCACAAAATTTACTTCCTGTTTTTCAAGGGTCAAAGGCCAAGTGCCACAATACACATTACTTAAAAAAAACATTCCGCACGTACACCAGCGGAATAGTACAAATAGTTTGTTGAGCCCGCTTGATGACTACTTTTTTGCTAATAATATCCTTCCAATGAAAATTCCTGGCCTACATGTTGGCCTACTGCTCCACGGGAAACTTAAAAAACGTGCCCCTTTTATTTTCCAAAATTTTAACGTGTTTTTCCTATGCTACAAAAATTCGTTGATCTGAAGGCACCCAATTTTGCACATAAATTAGGTTAGTATCTGGCGTTCTTTATGGTTAAACTCGGGCAGGAGATACTTTCGGTATTTCAGAACCAAGGGTTAAGTAAGAAAAACCTGTCGCAAAGTTCAATTTTGAAGCTTTCAACGTATAGGATCCTATTGCTTATGGTTCGAGCTGCAGGGGTCATACTCTTATTACTTAGATATTTAAGAGGTTTGAACATTAATGAGGTGGTTTGGACTAAAACACCGGGCAGTAGGTATTTTCCGGTTTTCCCAGGGCCAAAAATTGAAATTGAAGATTGTTGAAGTTTAAGAGTGATACTTTCCCCACATATTATTCCAGCACTTACTATTAGGGACACAGGCGTTTAAGTTCCAAGTAAGGAAGGCTGATAGCTGGAGTGAATTAGGGTCAAACTCCAATCAAAACTAGGCTTTGATGACTTCCAGCAAATTTTTTCTAACGGCAATTGCCATAATATTTTGGATATGCCAAGTCTGGAGTCCGTCACTTATAGTGACAGCGAGAATATTGTTACTGCGAGAAGCGGCCAGTAAAGGAGTGCCACGAAGCGGCACGTTGCAGCTAGTATAATGTATAAACATATGCATTCAGCGTAAAGTATTTAAGCTAGCCTTTAATACATTCAAGTAGCTAAGTTAAGTTAAGTACTAGCAGTTAAATACATAATTTTTTTTACAAGAAGCGAAGCGTGCGCTCTTGGACAACGTTTTTCTGGGAATCGCTTCTTGACTTCCGTCATAATAACCAACTTGAGCTATAGCAGTTTGCTTAAGGTAAATTTTAATCAAATTGTTTTAAAATTTTAAAAAGAAACGCATTTGAAATCTGAGCCTAAGGAGTAGTAGTTTTAAAGGTAGACATAATTTTTAATTTTTATTTCAAATTAAATTTCTTAGTTAAATAGTAAAGTTTGATTGTTTACCCCGCATTTACCTTCCCAGTAGGGAGCTTGCCTATTTTCGTTAGGAACGCAGAGAATAAAGTTTAGTGACCCAAATGCGTGAAACGTGGAAGAATCACCGTGAAAATGCGCAGTTGCTTGGAACATTTTGTTTCAAATACGTAATTTTTAAAAAAAATGAAAGGAGTCGTTTGTTTCAATATGAATTTGTCCAATGCAATCCTTTGAGTTACTATTCATTGTTTTTAAGAAATACAGGAGCTTTTCTTCCAGAACAAAAGAACTTCTACAGAAATATGATTTTTTTTTAATTTGAACGGAGAAAATCATGTCTTCTCAAGTATTTAAAATTCCTAATGCATGTATAATTATAATGTATAATTCAGTTATTCACAACAACTTAGTAATTTATTGGAACAAATAATCTTGCTAAATTGCAAGTTTTAAGATTCTGAGTTTAGGATTTTTAGTGAAACATGGGGCGTATTTGAAAGAATTAAAAAAAAAAGATTTTGAAAACTAAATCTTGTAATCAAAGTAACAAATCCCTTCACCATGACCCTCTTTATTTTTTGAAATTAATTTTAACTTAGCAATTGAACCATGCCTTTGCTAAAAGAGGGTATCCACACCAAAACGGAATGTTCGTGATGCATCCACAGTGACCGATTTTTTAAAAAATTGGCACAGTTGTTATCTCATCCAAAGCTGAAAAATTAGTTATCTTGGATTTTTTGAAAAATTCGAATATGCGCCGCCATGACGCTTTACAGTGGCCATTTTGAAAATCTTGGTGCACACTTTACTCAGCAACCAGTGCACCGATTCAACTCCGGTTTTTTGCAATTTAACACTTATTGCAATACCAAGGGACGTTTTTAAGCGATTGACCAAAATCAAAAGCCGCCGCTACTTACGGGTCATAATATGTTCGGGCTACGTCGACCCATTTTTAAATAAACGCGTTGTTAAACACGTACCGCGCACGTATGGTGACCCTTAAGTACTCCTGACTCTTGATTTGGTTCATGTGCTTAAAAACGTCTCTTGACAATGCATTAAGGGTTAAATTGCCAAAAACCGCGATTGAATCGGTGCACTGGTTGCTGAGTAAAGTGTGTACCAAGATTTTCAAAATGGCGACTGTAAAGCGTCGTGGCGGCGTATATGCAAATTTTTCAAATAATCCTAGATAGCAATTTTTGCAACTTTAGTTGAGATAACAACTGTGCCAAATTTCAAAACAATCCGTTACCATGGGTGCATTCGAGCTACCCCAAAGTATTCCGTATTGGCATGGAAACCCTCAAAAGTTAACTTACATAATTAAATAACAAAGTAATAACATAAACAATTTTAATTAAAATAAATGGAATTGATCATAGTTGGACAGTTGGCTGTTTAAACAACTGTTTAACACACAAGAAGTTTACCATTTACTGCTGTGTTTACGTGCGATTTGCATAGACTACGCAATGAATTAAACATAAAACAATACAAGAATAGAATTGGTACATTAGCTAATAGAGCTCCTTACAAAGTCTGCTGAGTCATAGTATAAATGTATTACAGTGACATAGAGGTTGGTTTAAGTTAGAATTAGTTGAATGTATAGTCAATATCAAGATTACTATAGTGCAAGCAATTAAAAAGATACATAAATTATACCATTCTGTTTTAGTTGCTTGTTGAAATTCTCTGAGGAGTTAAGTTCCTTTTGTTGCTTTGCTGTACCAAAATATTCCGTGATACATATAAAAATTATGACATATTCGGTTCAATAACATTGATCATTTAACCTTAGTTTAATTTATTAAAACAGTATTTTTAAATTTTAACAAGAAGTATTTCGCGCTGGCACGAGTTTAACACATATAATGGAATAGATTTAAATAAGTGTAGGTTAAATTATTGTAATTTAAGGCTACACATCCGTCTTATTGGAGGTGAACCAATGAACAATCATGCATTCTTTGTTACAAACATTCGGAAAGACTTTCAAAGTTATCAACATCTTGCGGCCTTCTCAAGTAGAAGCTGAAATTTTGAAGTGTACTACATATGGTCGAATTGGTTGTATTTTGCGGAACAAAAATTCGGAGAAACTACACAATTTCCTCAGCATCATTCGTGTTGATCCTGAGTTCAAGAGTTCGAAGCATCTGAAATTGCCTTGCGTAATTTAACTTTGCTTCTCCATTTTCATCCAAAAACTTGAAACGATAATTCGGTTTGTTAACGATTTCAGATAGACCTGCATCATCTATACGTATTAAACTTCTTAATTGAGGCAAGACTGAAAAGAGAAGGTGCCGGTCGCCGCGATCATCGTCCCAGAAATAGTAAATTTTGAGAAACTGCAAGTTTACTGTATGATTTACTAAAATTTGCTCCAAATATTCTACCGTTTTTGATTCAACGTTATGACAAATCCTGAAGCTGAGACTATTTACAGGAGGGTCAAAATTCAACTGTGAAAACTTCTCAACATCAACGAATCCTGTATAATCAAGAGAAGTTAACTTCCACTTGGGTTGCACAAATTCGTCACAGAGCAGAACTTGTGCAAATTTTTGAAGCGCTGTGTACTGATTAACCTGAGCAAGGCCAAGGACCGAGACGTTCGGTGCAAAGTTGTCAATAGCCCTGATATTTTGTGTTAGGTCACTGTACGATGATACTAAGGTAAAAGATCTGGGTCCAAATTTCCAAAGAACGAGTTGTTAATTTCAAATATTATAATCATTAGCTTGGTAAGCGTTGGTAAGGGATCCGTTCCAATGGGAACAAATAAAGGGAGCTTGTCCATTTTCTTATGAAACTCAAGCTTTAGTGTTAAGTGATGCAGATACGTGAAACGTAAACGTGGCAGAATCGTCGTGGACAAACGCAGTTGCTCAGAACTTTTTGTTTCAAGGATGTAATTCAATGTCCTTAGACGTTTAATTTGAGTTTCCAAGAACTTCTTAATGATGCGCACTTTGAAGTACTTGTCATCAATACAAATTGAGAGATTCTCGACCCACTCTTTTGAATAAGGAGGTATAATTTTCTGGCAGTCTGGCAATTTGCGGACGAGATATATACGTAGACAAGATTCTCGGATCACCTTTGAAGATGCAGCTTTCTTCTAAGTGGTATTGACCAAGCAACATTCGGCACTTACCCAGTTAGTACAAGGGTCCTAACCCCCGGACTTCGGGCCGTGGGCTTCTGTTAATTATTATAAAATACAACCGTTAAATTACAACCGTTCTAAAGCATAATAAATCTTGGTAATAGTTGAAATTCAGAGATGTATTGTAATTTTTTTTAATTCAATTTACTTGATTCAATTGATTAAAATTTTATTTTAATAACAAAAAAGGCGCTGAGGCGTTGTCTTGATAAACAACCACCGGTGTTTCAAGCCAGACAACGCCTCAGTTTTTGTAAAAAAAAAAATGGCGACGCACAGTCTTGACGATATTTACCATGTAAAACGAGACCCTGGAAGGAGGAGCTGTCTTGACACACAGTTGGTAGTGTGTCAAGCTCGCGCCACACTTCCTCGCTTTTTCGGAAAATAGTGAGGCGCTGGGGCGCTGGCTTGACGGTTTGCTACCTTAACATGGGAGTGAGGCGCTGAAATAAGGCGCTGGCTTTGAGGTGCTAGAAAAGAGGCGTTGGCTTGACGGAGCTGAAACGCTGTCTTGACACACCAGCGGTGCTGTATACACATTCACAGTTTCTTAAAACTCAGAAAATATAATTCAATATTTGCACCTCCAATGTTACAACCATAATATTCTTGTTTAAAAACGCAGAATTTTCAAACGAATGTGTTCAGCTTTTAATTTTATAATTTATGTTAAAATAGTAACAAAAATTAGGTAAGGTTATGTTCAAAATCAATCATCAGTCATGGTTCGGGCTTTATAATGGTTGCGCACTGTAGGTTTTTGTTCCTGACACAAATATGCTATCCAAACTAAGTTAAAAGTGCGGGGCAAAAATTGAAAATTGTTGTTTTCATAAGTTATGTCAGTTGTGCATGCACGAAATTAAATTACCAAACTTTTCACTTCCTTTGGATTAAGTGTCAGTTAGTTCAAATAAGTTTAAATTTTTTGATTTTTATTTAGTCAAAATAGATTTAATTTTTTTGTTTTTTTTTCACTAATATTATCGTGATTTATGAGCATTATCTGCATTGTAGTTTGCATAGAAAATTTAAATTTTAAATTGGAGAATCGGCCCGGCTCTAAAAGTTTCCTATTGAATAAACAATTCACGAAGGATTTTATCAGGAAATTAGAATGACAGATACTAGATCTTGTATTTCTGAATAAATGTAGAATACTTTGCATCAGTATACAACAAAACTGGAAGTGCTGCTTTAAAAGGAACTTTAATTAATATTTACTAATTAAAAATTGAACTAATACACAATTTTGAATAATTAAACGATTTGGAACTGGAAGTTATTGCTGTACCTTGAATTATATAAGCAGAGTTTCATTTCTCAAAGAATTGAACTTTTCGTTGTGCACATTTGGAAATACTTTTGAAAAGTCATTTAGAAAACTTTCAAAGTTGTGTTGTAAACTGCTTCTCAAGTTAAAACTTCGAAGTGTTTTGCATACCATAGACTCGTCCATATTTTGTGGAGTACAAATTTGTAGTATTTTGCATAAACCCTGGAACTCTCTCATCTCCAAAGTTAGTTCCATGTTTTCAAGCCGAGGAAATTGCTTTGACTAAACTAAATTTTCCAATCCAATTTCATCGAGAAATTTTAGACGATATTGGGGTTTCTGAGCCAAATGAGTTGTGTCGTCAGCTCCGTTATAACTAAGTTTTAGAGTCCTTAGCTGCGGCAAAATGGGACACAGAATGCCATCGACATTATCTTCATCATGACACCCAGAGTAGTAATCGATTTGCAGAACCCACAATGTTAGAGCATGCTTTACTAAAATTTGCTCCAAATGCTTGACACTACTTGTCCCTAGACACGTTAGACCGAGGCTTGTAAGTGGAGGGTCAAAATTCAGCTCCGAAAAACTTTGAAGTTGAAGAGATGACGAGACGTAAATTTTTGTCAACTTCCATTTTCTTTTTACAGATTTGTCGCAGAAGAAAGCTTGAAAAAACATCTCAAATGCTGAAGCATTGCCCCCGTACAAAAGGCCGAGGGATGAAATTTTGGGGGCAAGACGCACAAGGGCCTTTACATTTTGTAATACATCTTTATTTGCTGAGTCAAGGGCCCAAAATTCTTCGTCACTCTCAATTAGAACTAAGCCGATTGTGATAGTTAGTTGTCTAAGGCTCCTCAAAGGCTCCATTTCTGTAGGGACAAACACAGGAAGGTTCTCCATCTCTTTTGGAAAGAGAAGGGTGAGCGATAGATGACGTAGGTTGGTGAACTGTGGAAGAAACGTAGAAAAAACGCCAATGTGCGCAGAACTGTGGGTCGGAAGATTGTACTTCAAGTAACGCAGATGCTGAGCATGAATTTCAAATAATTCCATAATTTCATATACTTCCAAGAACTTATCGTCGATTGAGAGTGAGATGTTTTCGAGGAAGGCGTTCTGCTTCGCAGTAAAGATTTGTTCCCGCCTGCGCGGATCAAGACGGACTTCACGCTCGCGCTGTGCATGGAATTCTCCTCCGAAGCCCCACCTTATTGGGACGTTTTGAATACGGAGGCAAGAAAGTTTCATAATTTTTTGAGACACAGCGCCCTTCCACGTTGAATTGACTAAGCTACAACTCTTGAGGTTATTTAGGTCCAGACATTTAAAGATTGAATGAAGTACCTTTAAAAAGATAAAGAATAAAAAGAAAAAAAAAGTAAAAGATAAAGTGGTAAAGAATATTTTTAATAAGTTAACAGAAATTTAATTGCAGCTTAAGCAATTAGGCATGCCATAATTTGATGTTGATCTTTCTAGTTTATTCAAAAGGATTATTTAAAGATGGATAAAAATTAGTATAACTTGTTTTTAAAATTATATTACATTAATCTTTTCATTTACCACACGATTCGAAAATGCAATAGCTACAATAGGAACGCTTCCCGAGGCTCGTGAACCAGATGGTTCCGCATGCCTGAAATATAAATTAATAACGATTATTTTTTCCAGACATTTGTCATTAATCATAGCCGTGCGTTGTACATTCGCATTCTAGTATAAATGATTATTCTAATTTTATGAAAAAATATATTTTATATGGCAGTTCTACTCTGATTTCCTTTAAGGGAAATATAATACTCCATAGAAACCAGTTAAATAATTCGTTGCACTGCTCAATCTCATAGTGATTTTCACCATAAGAGTAAGATTTAATACTTACGTTGTAGTCATTTTTGTCAAAATTTAGTAAAAATAACTTAAAATTTAAGGTGCACAGGTTAAGGAGATAATGTTATATTTAGACTTAAGTAAGTACTAATAAAATCAGTGCTAAAATATAATTGGTAAATCAAATGGTAATGCAATGAGAACAAAATGAACTTTCCTGTGAACCTTTAAAATCCTTTGAGTTTGATCCACCATTTGCCTAATCCGGTTTCATTTTAAAAATAGGTTGTATTTCCACTTTTAAAGTCTGTGAAGGGTTACAAAGTAAAAGGGTCTTAAAAGAAACAGAAATAGTACGCGAGATTTGAAGCTATGATACTGCACTACTTGGTTCAAACCCTGCTTGAGATTGTTGAGAAAATTTATGCTTGAAATATAAATAGAATGATACTTGGCCGTACAGTACAATCGAATGGCATACATTACCGCTACGCTACCACTTCATTTGACTATAAATGCCTCATAGTTTGTCATTGTTAGCTCTAATATCAACACCAATCCAACTACAAAGTTACATTTTATGTAGAAAAGAGTTCAATTAACTTTACTAGTAATTTTGTAAATGTTAAACTCCATTTTACCAACCGGCTTAAATTTATCTAAATCGGTTCAAATTTGTTTCCACAAAAATTCCTTCGAATATTTACCGTTTCAATTGTCCGTGGTACCCTGTACCCAGCGTGAAATATGAAAACTATATTTTTCAAATTTTCAAATTGTCGAACTTTTTTTTTGCAATTTGCAAGCTTTTTAATACTTCCCATTCGCTTAAGAAATAGGATATTTGTTAAGTTTTTAATGTTTTTTGTGTTATTGTAATAAAGATTTAGATCCTGGACTACAATTTAAAAAGTACAATTTAAAAACAAATTTAATATTTTTATTTCTATACAAATTTTCTACAAAAATATGTATAACAAATTTCAGGAAATCCCATTGCAGCCAAGTCCTTCGGATTCTAATTTAAACTTAAGAAGTCAAATTTAAATATGCCTTAATTTTTTCAACTCCCATATCATGCGACTATACACTGCGTTTAACTTTGAACTGCGCAATAATAGCCGAAAAAATTTCCACGTTATGGAAACAATATTTCTTGCAGCACAGGTGTGCGCCCAGCAATTTATTTATACATTTAACAATATGAAAGGATGCAGGGGTTAATTACGCCTTGTAAAGTGCGAAGCACTCCCTGTTCGGGCTATTTTACGCACTGGATGGTGAAAGGGGATGGAGCAATATTGTGCCAAGAAACATCAGCCTCACGCCACACGCCTTGCCTCATCCTCAAGCTAC
>JAQFYP010003983.1:0-10239 GCA_034694865.1 Bilobella braunerae
TTTGAATTTGGCGCAACTTGAGATTTGCGGGAGCGGCAAATTCAAAAATCCAAAATTTGGGATTCTTTGTCACTTTAAAATTGAACTTTGTCACGGTCACAAGTCAAATCTTACGTTCCTTATTCTTTCAATTAAGTACTCAATTACTCTATTAATTAAGCGTTAATTAACTAATCATTTTCGTCAAGAGGACTTCCAAAATCGCGAGAGCTCTTTAATTTTTTCCTCTAAAATTCTCTTGGAATTATTGATGAAGAGTTAGTTTATCTCAAGGCGTGTGGTGTGCCGCGGCTGGCGCTACTAGCGGTTTCCTACAGCTACGATTAATTAATAATTTGTTTCTTTTTTTGCAAGCTCGGCGTCCTTAATTTTAAAATTTGGCGAACTTCGCATTTCTATTTATTTTGATTACTCAAAACTTATAACTTCAAGCTAATAATCATCTACAGTTTAATTGGCTTCAACCATGCTATTATCGGCTGAATAAGGATGCTCTATACGCCCATATTAACCATTATTTGCACATTGGCCGCACATTTAAACGGTATTGAGCCAAATAAGCATTATCAGTTTTAGTGTTCTGCCCAGCAATTATGGGGGAAATTAACTCAAATGTAATATTGACAAGGGCTTCGCCACTTTGGCTGTTATGTGTACGTACTAATTTTGTAGCGTTACGCGAAACAAAGCAAATCATTCAAAGCTATAATTCTAACTCGTACTCGTAATGCATACTTGATCAAAAAAATTCCAAACATGCACCCATCATATTTGTTGCATAATAGCTTTATTGCAGCTATTACAAATTTTCGTGGCATAACATGTCGTTCAGCCTTAAACAATACTGCAGTTAAATTAGGTTAGGCTTTTTAAATGAGTTAAGGTCATATTAGGTTTGAAAATATTGGGTGGGAAAGGGGCGAACGGTATTCGGTCCCGAGCAAAGGGTAAGGTTACTAGTGTTACCACGAGACCTTAGGTGACTATTATGTCACCTAGTATCACTCCTAAGAACTTCTTAGTCAACTCATAGGCCCTTACCACCCTCCCCACTAAAAGGCATAAGCATGTTGAGCGAGTCCTAGACGAATGTCAAATAGCCAAAGATAAAAACATTTCAATTCAAACAGGAATACGGAATATCCAAAGAATGTCCTTCCTTCTCTTTGCCATACAAAATTAATCAGCTGCTTATGTCACAATACGGATGGGAATTGACTTTAATTTATTTATTTTTTGACAAAAAAAAAAGGAATGAATTGCTGCTCCTCCTGTCCAAGGACAGGTTTATTTCACTAGTAAAAATCTACACGTCGTTCTCATTTACCATTCCAATTAGAATTTAAAGGAACAGAATAATAAATTATTACCTGTACCAATAAATTATAATTTATCTACGCAAATTGTCGAGGTTGTCCATTATAACAAAAAAATATTTAATATCTAATTAGTCTTGTTAAAGCTCCAGAAATTAAAAATTCTGGCTCATTAAGTATTTTCCAAAAGCCATAATTACTCTCATATGGCATACGATATGGTTAAGTATATGTGAATTAAAGTATCCATAAATAGTTTAATCGGCGATGCATTGCTACTTCCATCGTTTCCACCTTTGAATAAAAACTTTTAGTACTTCTTTTACGATAAAATGTTGAATTTGTACGAGTTACAAATATTAAGGCGGTGTGTTCGTGTGCTACACAATTTTCATTTGGTCGAGTTTGGGATTTCTGCCGATTAAAAGTTTGACAAAACGGGTAATCAAAATTACAACAAAGTCACCGGCTTTGTATTGTTGATTGTGGAGTGTATTAATTTATGTTTTTGTGGTTATAGCGTAATTACTTCAAAGTCGATGTCTAAAATAATTATTGCCTTATTTCTTGTGATATGCATTTGTTCTCTGATTTCGTTTCGCTTGACCCAAATGATTTACAACAAGGAATTTGTCCAGCTAAACAATAATCAATTCACCGTTGGGCATGAATTTGTTTTGGGTAAAATAATACGTCAATTTTTGCACATTTAATTTTGATAGTTTTAAAATTTTACAATAGAGATGTTTTTGTCTGTGTGACTATCACAATTTCACTATTGCGGATTATTCCACTTGAAAGTATTTAAGATCGTTTGTGTTTCGACAACTTTTGTATTTAACGCGATAGTATAAAATTTTTAAAACGTTACGTATTCCAGGAACAGGACGCTGCACAACAAAGAACAACCGCACGTTACGTGGAAACAATTACGCTTTTCTTGTCTCATCGTTTTGCGTATGCACAATTGGCAATACAATACAATTTCTAGTAATTAATTATAACCTTTTTCCGACATAATATTTGCTGACAATCTATGTCGTGCTGTCGATATATTTTGGAACCTCTATGACTTGCGACATGGTTGCACTGATGGCAGTTTTTATCCCATCCATTGTTACTTTGGTAACATGGGCAAAGAAAGCTTGGTAAAATCAACACATTTACCTGTTTTTCGATACCTATTTTACCTAAGGGCGTAATAAATTTCAGAATCTCACTCAAATAGTCGCATGAACCTCAGCCTACTAGTTTTGTTTAAATGCAAACAACTAAAGGTTTAGTCAACAACAATAGTATGTTAAAACGTTAAGCCTACCAAAACTTAATGACAAGGAGGCTAGAAAGTAACAACCAACCGCGCTGCATGCAAAAAATTGCTAATGAAACAATAACTACTGCACTTTTGATAATCAATATCCACGGTATCTATTGAGCCAGTTTTGGTTCATGTATTAGTATATCAGGAATACAAAATTACGACGCACGAAGTCAGGTCAATTATCTGCAACTGATGTTGTTCAAACAGTAGATATTTTCATTTCATACTTATTCAATGAGAATTTTTAAAATAAATTTTATGCCACATTGAATTAAAAAAGTCAAACAAGTGTGTTTCATTTGCAGTGTCCCGGCATTACTATGTATGATAATACTGGTATTACCAGGTATTACTAACCAGTAATGATTATGTAATGTTTATTTTTTTAAAATCTGAAACAGCGGTAGTAAATTAAGCAAATGAAATGAAGATTTTTAAACATGGTCTCCCTTCGCTCTACTCAAAATTAGATAAACTATGACAACTAAAAAAACTATGATAAACTAAAAAAAATTGTTAATTTTTTATTAGAGAGATTTGCTCTCAAACTTTTGAGATTTTCTCTCCTCTCATCTTTTTTCCACTTTTGTTTTGTTTTGTTTTAGTGAAGAAAAATTTGAGAGAGAGACTGAAAATTGAAGGTTCTAATCTCATTAGATTACATCATATTTCTCTCTAAATTTCGTCTAGATTTTCAAATTTTGAGTAGTGCGAAGGCACACTATGTTTTAAAAGCACTACTTTATCTGTATAATTTAATGTAGCAGTTTGGGATTTTTCAAAAATAAACACCTGGAGTCACTTCTGGTAAGTATGCATGTCAAAGTGGAGTTGATCTTTGTCTAATAGAAATAATTGACGTTATTACTTTTTTGTCTTGTTAGTTTGAAGTGCCCAAATAGCCTTAATTGCAGTCAAATTAAATGTATTAATTTTTTCCAATTATGAATCTTAATAATTGCAGCTTGGAGTGGCCGTTCTCTCCTGATCGCAGTAAAATTAGTTGCATTAAACTTTATCGCTCCCTTCAACTTCTTTATCAGCTACACAATATTGTCTATGGCTCTATTCTTTTTCCAGTATTCAAACTAAGTCTAGTTGTGGCCATATTTGTTGCAGCACTTGCTGTCATTCGCCTCCGCCATGAGCTTGACACAACCGTGTATGTAATTTTTATTTTCTACTTATTTAATTCGCTTCTGGAGGTCGCTCCATGAGCTCTACTAATGTCTTCCGTATTCAACATTTCGAAGAATTTTCAAGCAAATATAAAAATGGCGGAATGTAGAAACAAGCAGAAAAACAAATTCATTACGGCATCGCTGTATTCTATTTCAGCGCTTAGGTGCACAATCGGTGGCTTCTACCACATTGAAAGCGTAAGAAGCAAAACCGATAGGCACCACTAACCATTTTATTGTAATTTTTCATTTCCACGCAGGAGGCGAAGTTGACGTTGATGTACAGTGTAGCACGTGGGCTGACATTTTGTCTTCTCACATTTAAATGAAAGGGTCATAAGCAAGATGATTGAATTAATCACATTATTAGAATTTGTTCATATATCATTAGTAAGCTATTTAGCTACGCATAGCTCAAATTCCTGTTTTGGGTCTGCTTTCTATTGCATGTGTTGCATTCATAGCAAGTATGTGCACTACTTGTTGGTAATATTGTTACTAATTTTGGTCTAATAAAGGAAAACAATCAAAATAGTTTCCCTACAATTTAAATCAATTTTGTTGGAAGGCAAAAAGTAAGGTTGGCATTGAAACCACTGCGCTAGCTTGGGCCTCTTACCAAAGAAGCTCAACCAAGTGACTTATGCCTTTCCTTCAATTTCAAACTAGTGTATAGATTTTTGCTAAAGAACCAGAAGTCCCAGTTTCAGTTACGCTATCGGCTCATATGCGGCACTCATTTGAACAACATAACATAAAATGTTTCACTTTGAATTAATCCCAAGCTCACTTAAACGGCATACGACCCGAGGTCATTCTAGGCTAAGCTTAAATTTCAAGTCACTAACAACCATAGATGAATATGATAACGACCCAAAACTTAAAATTTAAATCCTTCTGTCCTAGGGCCTGTAATTTTACTAGTCCAATAATACCGTAAATGGTCTTCACAAAACTATTTTTTATGGTTAAGGACTACTATGAATGACAAATATTTCCTTAATTAGAAATTAGGGATTAGGGATATCATTTAACAGCATGACGGTGCTCCCGCACACTGGGCCAGAATTGTCAGAAACTGGTTGGACACGAAATTTCCTCAGCGTTGGATAGGAAGGGGTGGCCCTATTACTTGGCCCCCGAGGAGCCCTGATTTGGCACCGTTGGATTATTTTGGGTTTGGATACATGAGGCAGAAGATTTTCTTGCCACCAAGGGCACAAAATCCTCAAGCCCTTGAAAATCGCTTGACGCATTTCTTCCAAAAAGAAATAACGGTTAAGATGCTTCGTAACGTTAGAAAAGGATTTTACTACCGACTTCATGAGTGTTGGCAAGAGAACGGTCAACACATTGAACATTTGCGTTAAAGGAATTAAGTTCTAATTTATTAATTATTATTTAATATATATTTAAATTTAACAATCAAATTCAAGAAATTTATAATAAATTTATACCCACTCGACACAAGCCACTTCCGATTTCTAACTGTGTTGGCGCATGACTCGTGTTTTCCCGCCGAAAGTTTTTAAAGCCGGAAAAAGTAAATACTAGGGGTAAAAATTCTCACTGTATTAAGAAAACAGAGTTGGTAGTCGATGATGAGTCGTCCGGCTTCTACAACGCCATCTTTTTTCTGGTACTTTTTAGCTAAAGGCCATTTGGCCTAATGGTGATAAGGTTCGAACTTAACCTAAACTCGAGCATGAACGTCGCAGGTTCGAATCCTGCCAACTTCAATTTTTTTTTTTACTTTTTTTTTTACAATAATCTTTTTGAAATGGCTGAAGAACTTCGTCCTAATGATTCTGTCAAATCCATAATTGTGATTTCAATTAGTTAATTGTGATTAACAATTAAGAGTAATTAACTTTTGGAGGTTAAGTTTTACATGTAAATGGGGGTTCTTACGTACGCTGAAGCTAAATATGACCTCCAATTAGCTCAAAAACAATTTCTACTTACAAGTACACCGCGCGTCGCGATTCCTTCTGATCGAGTTCAAACTTGGTAAACGCATTAGGCCATATATTTCGAAATTTTTTCAAAAAAACGATTTTGAGGGGACCAACGCCGGAAATCCTTATAGAGATAAACATTAACACGTAATTTTTGAAATTTCACGTGGTCCCCCCTATCGAAAATGTCAAAACGTCAAGCGACACTTTTCCGTATATTTTCATTCCAATTCGATATGTATACAGCGAAATTTCGATTTCACTTGAGGATTTGACATGCTTATTGAAAGTTTTGATATCTACATCGAAATTTTGATTTCACTTGTGTTTCTGACATGCACATCGAAATTTTAATTTGTACATCGAAATTCCGATTTCACTCGAGTTTTCGACATGCACATCGAAATTTTAATATGTGCACCAAAATTCCGATTTCACTCGAGTTTTCGACATGCATATCGAAATTTTAATATGAACATCGAAATTCCGATTTCACTCGAGTTTTCGACATGCACATCGAAATTTCGATATGTACATTGAAATTCCGATATCTACATCGAAATTTTGATTCCACTGTTTTCGACATGCACATCGAAATTTGATATGTACATCGAAATTTCGATTTCACTTGTTAATCTCCATAAGGATTTCCGGCGTTGGTCACCTCAAAATCGTTTTTTTGAAAAATTTTCGAAATTTATGGCCATTGGCAAAATTCCGAAAAAGAGCATTAGTTTTATGACTGGCGTAAAGCGTTTACCAAGTTTGAGCTCGATCAGAAGGAATCGCGACGCGCGGAGTCCTTGTTAGTTAAATATGATTAAAAATTAACGATAATTAACTTTTGGAAGTTGAGTTTCACACTGACTCAAAAACTAATTCTAAATATTTATTTAAATAATTAATGAGTACTCCCGTCTTAGGACGGGCTTCTTTACTAGTTTAGTTAAGAAACCAAACTCGCCCTTTGGGCACTTCGCAATGCCGGGGCAGTATTTCTGCCTAAATTGGACCAATCAGAGAGTGCGTCAAGGAAGTGGTTCATTTCACTGGGCGGAATGTTTCAGACATGCGTAATTGAAATGACAGGTCGTTATGCTCTCGTAGCTCTTTTCCGAGCAGGAAAAAAGTAGGCCGGCGGGTGAAGTAACTATTTGAAAAAAAAAAAACAGGGAAAATATGTTTTGATGCTCTTCACATTTGCCACAAACAAGCCGTTTGGTTCCACTCTCCGGAGATCAGGCCCTTGAAGGGCGTTTAAATGATCCTATCAGCGTATTAACAGCGTTTAAATTCCCTTCAGTTAAATTTTGGTTTAGGTTTTTCGGTCATATATTAAACCTAGTGTCAAGCTGGACAACCTAAATTTTTTGACATTTGAAAAAACTCAGAGTCTGCCTTTTGAAAACAATTAAACAAATAAGTAACGAGAAACAAAAATCACAGATTTGCAACATAGTTTGAAATTCCTTTACTTTCACTCTCTATTAAAGGCTCTGTCGATTGCCCTTGGAACATCACTTTTTAAATTTTAGTTGGTGGAGCTCCTCAATTCTACAATATTCTATTTGAAATTTTGTTCAACTTGAAGTTTTTAAATTTTAAAAAACCTTCTTGCCTATTTCTTTTTTAATAAAATCATCACAGTCATGCTATATTTCGAGACCGTAAATAAGAAAATCCACGAAAACGGTGGGGCAGTTCTAACATCGAAGCTGAACCGTCGTGGCAATCATCTAGAGCTTTTTTTCTAAAAATAGACCTTGTTCTAAAAACAAATTTTGTTCTAGAAAATCCAGCATCAGCTAATACTTAAAGAAAGCCTCACTCTACTTTCTCCTGGAGCATTGACTGTGATGCTAAAAATAAGCATCAATTTTTTTAAATGCTCTCACCTAACCCTCAACGCGATTTCGCTTCACGAAGAAAAAGCAAATTTTGAATCTAATGCTCCAACTTTCATTTTTCGCGTGTTTTTAGTAAAATTTAGGTTTTTAGGCCATATTAAACATAGTCTCAAGCTGGACAACCTAAATATTTGGACATTTAAAAAACGCAGAATCACCTCTTTATAAACGATTAAACAGTGGTGACGACAAAAACGCTTTTTAAATGTCCAAAATTTTAGGTTGTGCAACTTGAAACTAGGTTCTATGTGTATACGGCCTAAAAACCTAAACCAAAATTAACTCAGAGGCCGAAACAAAAATCACAGAGTTACACTTCACTTTCTTTGTAAGAATTAGAATTTCCATTACTTTCTTTTACATTATGAAACGCTCTGTACATTGCTTTTGGAATATCATGCGTTGAGCTAATCACCCAACATGAAAACGTGAATTTCCTCCCGTAAAAATGGAGTTCAAATTTGTTCTAAGCCTTTTATTAAATTTTAGTTTCAAAATTCAAACTTTAAAGTCGAATTAGAATTAATTACAAAATACCCTGTTTTTTTAAATTGATTTGTGCTCGTTTTTCTCATGTCAACTTGCTTCCAAAAGTCAGAGACGAGAATTGCATCCAAGTTTGATTAAGAAAAGTCAGGCGTGACCCTTGACCTCAAATGTCAATGACCTTCAACTGATACATGCTAGTTAAGGGTGGACAGAAGTCTGAAGCACGCCATTTAGTTTGTATTATTGAATGATGGATGAAATATGACGCTTGCACGCACGCTTTTACTTGGGAATAACTTTCTCTTTTTCCTTTC
The DNA here is from genome assembly GCA_034694865.1 of Bilobella braunerae. Classification (NCBI taxonomy): domain Eukaryota; kingdom Metazoa; phylum Arthropoda; class Collembola; order Poduromorpha; family Neanuridae; genus Bilobella; species Bilobella braunerae. The sequence continues at coordinate 8,487 of JAQFYP010003983.1, forward strand.
AGCTGGGCGGAATAAATCGTGGAAATGTATTACAACATGGCATTAGACCTGCAATTTCAACAGTCGCCAATTCCCATAAATTATCATCCAATGTCACCGGCGACATGCTACCCAACATGCATAACGTGTAAGCATTCTCTTCATTTAATGCAACATGAGAAATGGCTAAAGTCGCAAATAAGCTGTCGTTACACTTTCCTTTCACTCTTCGCTCTACAAAAAAAAACTAAAAAGGCGTTTTCTTTTAAACAAACAAACTTTGTAAGGCAACAGTCAAGTTTTTTAGCTTTTTTTTATTACAAATTTTTTTTATTACATATACAGGGACTACACATATAATTTAACTAATCAACTTGTTTTAAAAAATTGAATTCATTGTCCGCGAGGAGCTTTCAAGTAGTTAAACTTTCTCTTATCACAGTATTTGACTGACATGGCCCCAACTCTGTTGAAGAGATGCAGAGAAATTCTAACATCTAAAGTTTTTAAAATAAGAAATATCCAATTCTACTCAATAGAAATATTTTTCGTTACTGAATTATGTTTTCTACAGTAGCATCGCATCGGAACAAAATATTGGTTATGTGTCTGGAGTGAGTCGCTTGAGTTAATGGGTTAACCTCAAGTGAAAGTCTACTTACACTTCTAATTGAAAGAACACTTTCTCCAACGACTCTTCTGCAGGTCATAGACGCTGCAACTGCACTGGAGGGGCACTGGAATGCAGTTCAGAGAACCGTCACAACTTGTATGGATAAAGTGGGAGAGAGAATTAGTATTGTTGAAAGGTCCCAGAAACGTTGAAGGGAATTAGACACACAAATCAACGCAACAATGGAAACTTAAAAAAAATGGAAATTGTTCAAGGAGCTCCAAAATTTCTAAAATTTACGAACCCCATTTAAAAACATTAAAAAAATGGAGAGTTTGCAGTTGTCACTTAATATTGTTGGAAGCTAATGCGTTATAATAATGTAATAAAAATGAAACCTTTGAAGAGTTGTGGCGAATTGTGCAACTTAATTTTATAAGAAGCACTACTTTTTTCGCTTCCACTTAATTAGTACTTGTGTAAATTTATTGAGTCCTAAAAGTAAAAGAGTAGGCAGAAAAATGTCTCTCGCACATCATCTGTAAGGACCCTTAACACGAATTTTCTCATTTTTTTTTCGCAAACTTTCCACTTAATTTTAATAGCTTTGTCGACTCAATTAAGTTTTACACAAAAAAAAACAATTGGAATTTCTTCTACATTCAAAACAATTTGTGACACGTTATTACCCAAGGTTCCTTGGAAACCTAAATACAACAAACTGTAAGCGTTTGTTGTATTTCGGTTTCCAAGGAACCTTGGTTATTACCTCATTTGTACCGTAAAGTGACACAAAAAAAACGAAATGTTGAAAAATAGTTGTTAAAAATCCAAACAACATTTTTCAACATAAACCTCATGGAAATTTTTATTCTGTCAGTTATTAGCAACTCAAAAGCTGGTGAATAAAACTCCTGCTTCAAAAACACTGCGCAATGCTTATTGCCGTTAATTCAATCAATCATTTTATTTGATATTAGGCACGCCCAGATCAACATGAATACGAGTAAGAGTAAAATTTGCCGGTTCAATTAATAGCTAAACATAGCATAAGTCCATTTAAGTACAATTAAAATCAAATGAAAAATGAAAAATGTTTAAAATAAACAGTGAGGTCACATTAGTTTAAAATTATTCGGTATAATAATGATAAAGATGGAA
>JAQFYP010003984.1:0-10237 GCA_034694865.1 Bilobella braunerae
GAGGAGGTGAGTGCAGGGATTGGGTGAAAGTTGATTTGAGTGGAAATGTAAGGGGGCGTGTTTACGTTCATTTTGAACATGAACGTGGACGCTGTTGAAATTGTTTATGGAATTGTTCTTAGAAACAAATGTTATTGAGTTTAGTGGAATTTTGAAACCTTAGTTACTGCAAAATTGTGCAAACACATTTATGGAAACGCATAATAAGTTGAGAATATACTTTGCAGAAATTAATTTGGAAAACAATATGCTCCGAATAAAAGTTGGCCGTGAATGACGGAAGAATATATGCAAAAAAATTTTATTGTTTATTACATTTACTTTATCGAACATTTTTTAATTTTGTAAAACATTTATCTAGTTATTTTTTACTCGAGTTTTTAAAACAAAATGTTAACGAGTTAATTGTTTGTAAACAAATAATGCTCCAAATAGTCCAAGTGTCATAAGAAGTAGGCACATCATCAAAATGTAGAGTGTCGTAGATGCGGATACTCTTGTTTTGGTATTATGTAAGCGGTAAAGTTTGTTGCATTCTTGCATCTTGATTATCTATAAAGTGTTATACAATAAAATCGTTTATTACATTATTGATTTATTTTGCCCACAGCTGTTTGTAAAATTTAAATTTGACCCAAAAGTTTGTTTACTTTTTTTTGAATTTGCACAAACGACTTTGCTTCCCACTTTTACGAAAGAAGTTGGTTTTGATTTCTACTGTGATTTAAAGAAGAATAATGGTGAGTTAATCAATAATCAAAAGTGGTAATTGACATAAATTATTAGTTAATTTTGTTTAGAAGTTCAAGATTTTATTGTTGTTGATGCTTGTCGGCGTTGGATTCGACTGGGGTGACGGTATAACGGGTTAGTACCTTATATAAAGTAATTGCATAATAAGCGTGTAAAAATTCAGGATTAACAAACAATTAACTTTTTATTGCTTGTTTAAATTGCAGTTTGTAACGAGGATTGGAATTGCAAACTTTGCCTAATGGCAAATTGCGTTTTTTCAAGAAAGGAGAGTGGCCCAAGCGTTTGCTTTGTTGATGGAAAGCGCCCCCCTGGATTGTACTTTTATACAAGGTTCCCACCTTACGAAGAGGGTCGTTGTGACATTGACATGCCCACAAGTACAACTGAAGTCCCAAAACTTCCAGAAGGCCCCTCGACTGCTGCAATTGCTGGCATAAGCGTTTCGCTTTCATTTATAAGTAAGGAAATTGAATTTTTATGCATGACGTAAACCACTTTTGTTTTGAAAGTTAATTAAGTTTTAATTAAAAAGTAATCCAAAAACAAAATCGTTAATACTGCCTTTTATTTAACGTTATTGATTAGGCATCTCATCAGCAATCGCAATGTACCATTGGCGCAAAAGCATCACTCGAGTCCTGCGCAGAGGTCGCAATTGGGTTGCCCCAAGAGCTCCTCCCATTGGGAGTCTACAACTTCGAGAAATTGATTTGGACGAGGAGGAAGACGTGATTGAGTACGAGTCTCCGAAAGTTGTCGAACGCATTAAAGGTAATTAATCATTAGTTTTTATTGTTAAAAATAATTTCAGCGTTTTTTTTTAATTTCAAGTTTAAAATTTAAGTTTTTTTTTAATTTTGAACAGTGCCTGCACCGTTGCGCCGATCTGACCGAATTAAAGAACGCTCTACGCCTTCAACTTGTGATCGTGATATGAGTAAGTAATTTGATTGTTTGATTTAAATTGCACTTTATTTCAGAATAGTTTTTGACGATTTTATTTTCTTTTTACATTTTAGAAGTTTACACAGCTCGCCGCGGAGCAAAACGTTTGTAAATATTCTACGACTACTACTTTAACGAACTTCAGCCATAGTGTACAATTGCAGTATTACAATAGGTATAAATTAGTTTTGTTCAGTTACTAATTTCAGTATTATTTAATTAATAATTAAATTACCACTAATGCTGAAAGTTTGTTTACAATAAAATTCACTTTAAACAAACAGCAAATTTCTCAGTCTTGGCATTGATGAATGATAAATCGAATTTCTTCTTCAATTAGTAATTGTAAAGCGTGAGAAATTAAAATTCTTAAGGCTGGAATATGTAACGACAAGAAATTTGGCCAAAGGTCTTTATTGGCTTCATTCAAATCAAGTTGGAAAACCTTGTTGCATTTTTTTTGAATTTTTTCTGGAAATGCATTAAAGTTCTGTAGAATATGCAGTAATGCACTTAAATCCTCTTCTGATGCTGCTTGTAGTAAATTTATTCTTTCGTTGTACGTAACGGTGGGGTTAATCAGACCGCACAAGAAGTCATAAGAATTCTTCAGCACGTTTGGATCCATTTTACAATTTCAAAACAATCTACGTCTAATGCTTTTGCGTAATCTGGAGGATACCGGTTCTGTAACTTTTCGTATAAGCTTATCTTTTGTTTTAATCAAAATTTTAAGTTTTTTTATTTGCCGTTCTTTTTTTAAAAGTTTCTGCTCTGAAATTTCAAGTAGTTGCAAATAATCAAACTCAAGTGAACTTATGTAATACGCAGTGTCAAAAATGTATAACAAATTTAACAAAGTCTCAAAATCCTTATTTATTGAAGTTTGCTCTTGTTCATTTGACGTTAAGAGATCTTTATTTGCTGTATTGGAATTCATTTGAAAGTTTTTTAAAGTTGCTGCATTGCGGACTAAAAGACAATAAAGTAACGAATAATTTAAGGAAAGAAATGGTTTAGAATTTTTGGCCTAGACTTTTGTATTACTTACGTGTAATTTAGCAGACAGTAGGAACCCAACCTCCTTCTCCGGATACTGAACTGAGAATGACAAATTTTTCACGTACGGATGCAAATAAATAGGTGGAAATCAGAATATGACTGTACAATTTTATTTTTTGTATTTTTTTTTGGTTTTTGTGGACAATTTAAAAATTGTGTTAAGCATATAATTCTTCTAAAAAAATTAAGGAGTCATTAATTATATTGTCTAGTTTATATTTAGTATTCAATTTCTCAATTCATAACTTAATACTAACACTACATCATAATTTTAACAATACAATTGATAAGTTACACTCTAGTTTAGCCTATGATTACTAAAGATAGATATACATATTAACTAAACGTTGACAAATTTGACCTATTATTAGTGTATTAGGGTTCAATCCTCATTTCATGAGTTTTTTTTAATAAGCCAACTAATACTAACATATGAGTAAGAAAAGTCTAAATCTAATTATCTAACTTTTTTTTGTAGTTTCTTTTGAATTTAATTTTCAATTTTATAGCATACACACAGCAAAAACATTTAATAAACGTGCTTTTCTTTAAAAATTCACAACCAGTTTGCTTTCCTCTGGAAGTCGTTGTGTTAATTTACACGGAAAGAATCTTGCATTAGCAATAGCAGAGTTGCCAAAACTAATGCTTGCAAAATTTGAAATCCAATACCTTGACAAATCAAGGCCGCCCAAAACCAACCGATCTGTTGTTGTAACAATCGTGTCACCGTTTACATTATTAACAGAGTAAACTTTCATCCTCGTTTCCTCGGAGTTCGTAACTGCATTTTTAAATTGGTAGTGAGAAAGCTCTTTCCTTTGGTCTCTTGGAAACCCGGAAATTTTTATTGTATCCTTTCCGGAGTTTAAAGGAGTTAACAACGAATAACAATTAGCGCGGAGAGCAACAAATTCCCTGATTTCAGGGTGCGTAATTCGGAGACTGCCAGGTTTATTTTTATTGTTTTCTGAGAAAAGATGCTTCCCCAAATTTGAATTCGGGGCTAAATTTGAGAAATCCATAATGTCTCCCAGCGATTTCAAATTATTTACCAGATCCTGAAAATTCGATTCAAATTTAATTAAAAAAGAATCAGTATTTGTCAAAAGCAGTTCCATTTTATTTTTAAATACGGGGCGCAGTTTTTTGTAAAACATTTCGTACAGCATAATTTTTGAGTACTCGTAGATTACGCCACCCACTATTTTCAAATTCTCATCGGGCCCTGCCCGCTTCCCCATTTTAAACAAACTGAGATTTGGGCCAATAATTTGGCAATCAACAAAGTTGTCGCGCTGAAGAAGTGTTCGCGCTCTCGAAGCAGTAAAACAAAATTCGGAAGTACCGTAGTCTGTACCGTTTGCAACGCATTTACCAGAAATAACATTTACCATAGACTTCATTATGTTTTTGTACACATCAGTCTTTTGGTTTTTTCGCATTTCCATATAATGGAGAGCATAGTTCTTCATGAAAGGTTCTTCCCGAAACTTTATACCGCGTGAAGCGGATACGAGAATATATCCTAGATCCAACATCAATTTAATTGACTTGTAGTGATATACTTTTTCCTCTTTTCGGCACAAAGTGCTAAAAGTTCTATTCATTTTGATATTTTTAGTCCACTCGTCCGATCCGTCTTGGCTTTGAATTTGGAAATCATACTTTTCATTAAAGAGGGGTAGCTCATCGAATTCAAAATGACGTTCCGGATCCAGATCTAGTGTGACTTGAAAAATATATCCAAATCCAGGCTCTGGTACCGGATTCTTGAAATCAAAGTCAAACATTTCCTGCGAAGTAAGAAACGAATACCCGCCAATGGGCAAGGGAAGGGTCATTGCCCCCAAATAACAACTTGTAATGTCAAATCCCAAAATATGCGATTCTGGAAGTCTCGGATCAAATGCCCCATAAACTTTTGAGTTACTAAACGCTAGCCGTTTAGTAATAATTGAAACTGGAGGCCGAATTAATTTGTCAACCAATTGCCTCATTTCAAAGTCTTTCACGTATTCAATTTGTTTGTCTCTGTTTGTAAAAAGCATGTGCTGAAAAGCAAAGGAGCTCAAAGTCCAAGAGTACTGGCAATCCAAAGCAGAGGTGATAAATAGCTTGTTCCTGAGAAAGCTATAGGCGTTTGCAAATAAAATAAGACGCAAGCGGCTTACAAATTGTAAATATTCATGTGCAGATTTTAGACGCTTGTCGACTCTTTCAATTAAAAATTTATAAAGTTCGCATTTAGCCTTAGCAAAATCATTATCTTGAATAAATGGATTAGCAAAACAACTTTCCTTTATAAACCCGTTGTCATCTAACTGCACTGAATTTGCTGAAAATAATAATGGAAACACGGGAAGGTCTTTTGATAAATTGGAAAGGAAATTTGGTACTTTCTCAAGCAAGCCGAAATTCTGAAAAGAATCATACGCTCCCTCCTTGTGCGAATCCTCTATGAAGCTTTCTAGCGTTACGCCTTTAACACTTGATCCAAAATCGATCAATCGAGTTGATCTGTTCAGCGTAATTCCAATAAAGCAATTGTCCTTTTCCACAATTGGAACTGCGGACACTATTAACCCATGCTCCCAGCCAAAAGCAAGAATTCTTTTAAAAAACTTTCTTATTCCAAATCCAATTACAGAAATTGTTCCTGGCAAAACAACTTGTGGGTTGCAGGAATGCATATGCATTGCATTTAAGTAGGATCCATTAAAGTGATGATGATTAATCACTTTTGGATCATATTCCGAAAATTCTTTTAAGCAAGCAAAGCAAGCACTTTCACTTTCATGCTTTTCTTTTTCTAAGTCCGAAAGTTTATATGGAATATTTTTCCCAGCTTGCTCTTCAAGCAAATTTTTTGACAAACCTAAAATTCCTTTTAGGATTTCTGAAATACAGTCTGGGCCAGAATAATAAGAAATAAGCTTCTTTTCACCGAATTCAAAGTTAACATAAGAAAAGGCGACTGGAATTGATTGGTAAGTTCCATTGCCAAGCTTTACTTCGCGCCCTTGAATGTCTAAGAAAACTGCATTAGGTTGTTCCAATGTTTGTGAGTAATTTTTGAACTTGATATAATCAAGCTGTGGGTCCTTTAAAATAATCTGCGAATTTTCTCCTGCATAGCATGTAAGCATGTGTTGATCAAGCACATGTTGCTGCACAAAAGATATATTGCATTGATTGCAATAAATATGGCGCTTCCTTGTACTAAGTCCAAGGAATGCCGATTTTTCTTTAATTAGAATAAAGTGAGAATTATCTCCGTCGACAACAAGCAGCAAATCAATGTGGCACTCGCGAGCACATTGAGTATTCCGCAAAGGCATAATTTTGCCCTGCCCAACATGTTGATAAACATTCAATGAAATATTGTTCAAAGATTCAAAGTTGTCAATTGACTCCAGAGAGACGCCAGAACCGTCCTCTCGTACAACACAATCAAAATTAATATTTGACTTCCTCAAATATTCTCTAACCCTTGATATGCTTCGGTTTACTCTGTATTTGTCAAACCGAATTCCAGGACGAGTAATATCTTTTCCATTGGAAGTTTGTTCTTCCAAGTAAGATTCCCAAATTTGTTGGCCAAATAAATGCGAGATTACACATAATTGAAAGCATTGTCCCTGAGGATCGTTAAAATTTATAAGCCCCTTTCTGTGCTGCAACTCTCTAGGTATTGCAACACACCCCCGACCTCCTGGCATTGTACTTAGAGCTCCAACCAAAACGTCTAATCGGTGGATTTTTAAAACAACCCATTCGCTGCCGCGATGGTTCATAAAGTTCAAAACCAAAATTAAAAAGTGTGCACACCGTAGTATGCTACTTTCTATAAATTTTTTGCTCCTTAAATTCACCCATTCTCCAGAAGGAATTGGAGTGTTTTCGTGAGTAACTTTATAGTTTACCTCATACAATGTACAAATTAACCTAAAGGATAATTTAATCCCATGATGTTTGTTAACTAGTTTAGTCAATAACTTAACTAAATCTTCCTTACATAAATTAAATAGATCTGCAACCATGCACGTATCTTCGTTGACGTTTCTTTGAAAAGCTTGAAGGACTCCTTTGTGAGCAACTTTTACTTCAACAAAAGAATTTGTAAGATCCAGAGGCTCCTCCTGCGAAAATTTAGATCCCCCGATTTGCACCCTCCCTTTACAATGGTGATGTTTCAATTCCAGATGAGTTTCCTCACAAGTCTGGCACTCATGCTGGAGTTCCATATGGCCCTCCATTTCATACCTTCGGAAGCATGAGAAGGAACAGCCATCGATAAAGCAATCCAACTGCAAATACATAATTAATAAATGAGCTGTTAATATTTTTAAACTTTACAAATGTTTTTTTTACAGCAAATAGTAAAAAATGGTAAAAGTTATTAACAAAATAAAGCGAAGTTGTAAATTTTAGAAATGCGTCCCTTACCGATCTAATTGTGGGTACGAATCGAGGTTTCTTATTCGAAGACATCGCTCTCAGATCTTATCTGAAGTTTTCAATGGAGGAAAAGTCTAAAATAGAAAATTAAAGCATAAATGTACTTTTTAAAAAAAACAGAATCCACGCTCTGGATACGAGTATGACAGGTAAAACATGAAAATGAGAACAACCTTGAAATATTATATACACTTTAATTTGTTGCAAATTAATTCAAATAAAACATAACATGCTTAAAATTTTATAACCAATAAATCTTACCTCTCCTTGAGATCTTGGTTGACGTCACTTATCGGAACTTCTCGGAAGCAGATGAGCTTTTATTTCTTATTGTTGTTTTAACTTTTTAATATTGTACTAAAATATTGCTAAATATTTTTGGAGTTAGAGTAAGAAGTAGAATAGCATTTTCAGAATACACTAGGAGAATGATGTTTTCTGGCCAAAGAGCAAACTGGAATGAAGCTTTGATCGTGTGACGCTAGTCATATTTATAACCATTTAGACTGAGAAAAATTGATAGATTAGGTAATTTTAATCTGCAAGCTGCTAACTGCTGCGTAATCCCGCTGACAAACCTTTTACACCTTTTTGAATTATTTTTTTTTGGTACAAATGGCTTAATTTTAAACAATGCCATTGGGCAGTTTGACAAGTGAAGATTGATGCGAGCCAGGTGGAATTTTTTCGGAATTAATTTCAAACAGCATTCTTTGCAATCTTCAGCTATTTCGCAATTGATTTAAGGTAATTATGCAAAAAGTGAAAGAAAGCTTGAAATAAATCCAACCGTTAACCGTATAATGAAAAGATTTATAGAAATTTTTAATCCACTGCAACAACATTTTATTGGTTCGTACATTTTACAAATTGAGATTGAAGCTAAAAATATATATTCTAAAGTATCTCCTCTTAATCTCATGGAACTGCGTACTTTAACTGACAAACCTTTTACGCCTTTTTTAGTTCAATTTTTTTCTGGCATAAATGGTTTAATTTTAAACAATGCCATTGGGCAGTTTGACAAGTGAAGATTGATGTGAGCCAGGTGGAATTTTACCGGAATTAACTTCAAGCAGCAATCTTTGCAAAGTTCAGCTTTTCCGCAATAGATTTAAGGTAATTATAAGCGAAGGGTGAAAGAAAGCTTGAAAGTAACCCAACCGTGAACCCTATAATAAAGAAATTTTAGAAAAAATTTGATCCATTGCAACAACATTTCATTGTTGTTGTTTTTATTTGTAATATATAAGTTGAGCTTCAACCTAAAAATGGATATGCGCAAGTATCTCCTCTTAATCCCACAGAATGATGTATTAGTTCAACAATACTATTTATTTCACTAGTAATGTTAGCTCGGTACAATGACTCTTTTATTGGGCTCCAATTTACCCGCTGAGGAAAGCTTTCACATTCTTTTTGCTCAGTAACAATGTCAATTATTAACATTTGGGGCTTTATTTGGCTTCTATAGTGAAAGCAAAAAAATATTTCGTCTTTCTCAAAAGGATTTTTGGCCCGAATGAATTGGTTGGCACGTGTACAATTCAGGCATTCTTTCAGAATCTCGTTTGCTAAGGAGAAATAAAAATTAAACAATAGTATAATATATTTTATTGTTAAGTCTGGTACGTACAGTTGACGGAATATGCCTGGAACAATACTAGTAGAATCAAAAATTTGTAAAACGTCATTTTAGAGGCAGATGTTTCCAGACTAAAACCTAAAAACTCTATGAGGACAAAATACTAAGATCCATTTCCTTTATACAATTTGGGAAGGCTGGAGCCGATAAAATCATTTAGAAATGACTTCCGAAAGCCCCCAAGAAAATAAAATTGATAGTACAATAAGATCTGAGAGCCCATCTTTATTAGAAGATCCAATTGAAAAAACAGCTAACTCTCAACTATCTGATTGTGAACTTTCCAGCAGTGAAAGTCATTCTTCGGCAAGCTATACGGACGAAGAGAGTATGTTGAGCAAGAAAATTCGAAGTCATTGCCCAAGCGGTTATGTCGGAACAAATAGCAAAGACTTTTTTCATGAGTGTAAGCGCGGAAAAAAATGTACTGTCAAAAAATTTGTAAGATGCAGAGGAGTCCTTGTACGTCGATATGGAGCTCCACGACATCACATTTACAAGAAAATTCGCAGTACAGATTGTAAAGGACGCCATGCTAAGTTAGCTTATCACTCTTCAGAAAGCGAGGTTGAAGAAACTTGTACTACAACTCAAAACTGAAACTGGTTTATTAATTTGACAAATTTTTACAAGAAGTTATAGTTTTTCTTAATGTAATTTATATTTGTTAACAATAAAGTATAATTCTATAACTATAATTCTGATAAATAATTTTATTATGACAAATTAAACAAAATTTCTCAAAACGTCAAAGGATGGACAATGGCTCATTATTTCTTCAATTGCATCAATCAAATCCTCCACCTCTTTTTGTCTCAAACAAGCGCGTGGTCCAAAGTAGCCTAATTAAATTAAAACTTTAAACTGTAATTTATTAGCGCATAAACACATGTTATACCTGAGAAAGATGAGCAATCGTTTCGAACGTTTAAATGCCAAGCGTACGTGTTTCCATTTTGCCACTGAACTCTCATTCTAAACGTGCCACTTGAAACATACTTTACATCAGCGCTTGTCCAAAAGGAAATGCAAGTAGGGCGTTCAAAAATTGTGTCTTCAAAATCTTTGGGCTTCAGGATTGGCTCATTTTTTTCCAAAGAAACTGCAATTTCTTGTAACGAAGATTTTAAATAGTCGAGAATTTCTGGCAAGTCTGAGTACAGTATGCCCAGAACTGCAGGTTTAGGCATCGAAAATATTTTGCATAACATTAATTTCCAAACAGAATGGTTTACGTCAAGCCCTAGTCGAATTTTGTAGTTTGTAGTTAGTCCAATAGTTTTTGCATTCTTAAAATATTCAGCTATAGTTTCGCTTGTTAGTTTGGGTGATTTTGCTTTCTCCAAGTACTCAAGTTGCTCTAAACTC
>JAQFYP010003985.1:0-10236 GCA_034694865.1 Bilobella braunerae
TTGTAAGGTAGCCCAAAAAGAATGTTATCTTGCACCGTTCCTCCAAATATCCAGGGTTCCTGAGATGTATACGCAATGCGGTCTGAACTCCAAAGGGTACCACCAGTTTGGCGTAGTTCTGACAGCAGTGCTAGCAAAAGCGAAGTCTGTTGAGGTAGAAACATATTTTGATGTACAATAGAATAGTATTATGTTGCACTGAACACAAGTTTCCTATTCAAAACCGGTTTTAAACATGCGGTTCAATTTTCTATGAGCAAAACCTTACTTTTCCACTTCCCACATTTCCAACAATTGCAACTAGTTGATTGGTTCCTGCGGCTAAGTTTACGCCTGAAAGAACGTTTTTGCCATTCCATGTTCCACTGTAGCCTGATAATTTCACCATGCTTGGTTCCAAACTGCTTTCCGAATCTCTGTATACTTGTACATCCTTCTCTTCCAGTAAGAGAAACTTCTAAAAGAAAGAATGAACTAACTGTCAATATCAGCAGCACAATTTAGACTTGAAAGCTCTTTTCATCGATGCTCAAACAAAAGGAAAACACTGAAACTGGTTTTTCTGTTGTTTTTTTTGGTGGTGCAAAGCTAATATTTTGTACCGGCTAAACTTTGATTTACATATCTATAATGTAGAACAGTCTTCCTCTCTTTTCAAATTATTTATATTTACATTAACTGAAACATCCCAAAGATCGTAATTATTTTGCAACTAAGGTTTGTCACAAAATGAGGATTCACTTTACAGTATCGATTTACAAATACTAACCTGAATTCTGTTCAGTGAGACTAGTAGTTCCGAGATTCCTATCACGGCATTGCGAAATTGAATTGTGACCGGGATCCTTACGGCATCAAATAAGCTCAAGGTGATAAAAACCTGTTACAATAAAAATGACGACTTTATGCTTGTTTGTATTAATTGATGACTTTATTGATTTTACCTAACCTTCACGGCATCCAAACGATTTCCAAGTAGAACGCTTGTAGCTAGTGTGGCTAGGACTACAAGTTTAGATGATGCGTCTAAAAGTGCTTTGTTGACAGAATCCAGGTGCCATTTTCTTCGGATAACTTTCAACTCGCGTCTACAAAAAATACATTTGAAAGCATACGCACCAACCAACAATGTCGTAACTTAAATAGTCCAAGAATAAAAATGAAAATATATTTTTGTCTAAACTAATAGCACGATGCTCGTAGCCTTAAGATAAATTCAATATTAGTATCATCACGCTTATGGACCAAAGCATAACTTCCATTGACCGACCTAACCTTCTTGCAACCGAAAGCATGTCTTCAAATACAAACTCCCACGTGTACATTTTGATAGTCAACATTCCGTTGATTATGTCCGATATTATTCTAATGCGAGAATCAGTTTTGGGAGCCAAAATCTTACGTAGTCGCCCGAAAAGTATTCCAAAATACCCTACATAAATTATATAAACAATGCCAAGCTATATTGCTATTGCAATATTGAACATTTGGGATAGTTTGCTTACGTACCTTGACATGGAGTTAGTAGCATGAATACACTCATACCACCCAGTGCTGCGACACCGACGTAAGAGTACAGCACGCATGTCACCATGACCAACTGAATAGGTGCAATGATCAAAAATGGAAGAAATCCCATGTAACGGTCAAATCGGTTCAGGTCGTTGGAAACAAAATTGGCTATTTGTCCCACAGAGCAACTTGCCATGGATAACAGAGACAAGCGCAGCATCTTTTACAAAACGTGTTATTTTAGATGTATATAAGGTAGGTAAGAGGAAATATTTTGGATCTACAGTATCAATACCTTTGCATATATAAGCGATGTCACTCCGACGCGAACCCGAAGCCCAAGTATGTTCGCTTTAAACATAAATGGTTGGAATAGTAGCGAAAAGGCAATTGTTGTAAAGACAAGAATTACTTGGGCACAAATGCCCATTGTATTAGATAACTCTCCTCGCAAGTATTTAATAGAATATCCAAGACAGACGCTTGCAACTATTCTGTAAAATTGCAAGCCGAATTTGCTCTTACTCCATTAAAGACATTTATAATTACAGCATAAGTTGGACAATACAGCAAAATAATCTGAATCATAACCTATGAAAAATTATCAACGTGGAGTGGGACATTCTAATCTATATATGTTTTTGTAAAAGTTCACAAATTTACTGTTTTTACGAATCAATGAAAATTTCGCTTAGAGCAAGCGAGCATTTGTAAATCAAAAATTTGGATAGCTTACTTGGAAATTGAAAACGCGGCGATGCCCAACACAACTAAGTTAACCTGGTCCCAAAGAAACACGTGACAAAGAGCCTTTAGAAGAGATGGCTTGCCGCTGGTCATTTCCTTTCTCCAAGATTCCGTCACTTTTTGACGCAATACTGCTGAAGTTACTAATTCTGGAGTAGGGCCAATATCCTCCAGTTCAAGTTCACGTTCATTACCAAGTCGAAGCGTTGGGAACACCCACCTTTTATTGATAACGCAAATAATGTAATATGCTTAGGAGTTTAGAAATCTGTAGAATATACTAATATCCGTATTACTAATAGATGCTATTATTACCAAAATAGCCACTTAGATGCGAAGTTTGCATTATCCCAAGCCGATGTGTCCGCCTTCCAGTTACTTGAATTTTGACAACTTGATTTCATTTTGTTTGATAACTTGAACCAAGCAAATTGTTAAACTGTAATTGATATTGTTTATATAAGTGAATACTACTTCATGGTTCTGATGTGTTTGAGCTCAATTTATATTTTATTTAAATTAATTAGCATTAAATTTGGAATAAATTAACTATTTTTAACTAACTATAACTGACTAATTATAGGACCTTACCTTTCGAGTTCATTTATTTTTGCATCTGAAGCCAATAAATAAAGCAGCACACGAAATCAAAGAATTTTAAAAACCAGGAACGTGAAATTCCTTGAAGCCTAGCTGCTGAAACTTAAATTCAAAAAATTAAAATTACAAATTTGCTAATGATTGTTACATTCTCTTACCTAGAATTAGCAATGTCTTCCAAAGTAACATTTAAATGTATTGAAACAGGTAAATTTTCAAATTTTTATTTGCAACAAATTAGATCTGACTTTAAATAAATAAAACGTACCACAACAGTTAGACTTCCATTTGAATATTGTAAATAGAGCTCCAACAAATCTAGCACTCGCCACTTGGGTCTCTTTTGCATCATTCGTTACCCAAAACTAACTGTAATGGGTTTGTACGCGTTGACGTTGAAAAATTGCAAAATTTGGAAAATAAAACTCGACTTAAAGGAAAACTGGATTTCTCAAATCAAGTTTCTTATCTTAATGGTTTTTTTTGTGTACCTGAATTCTTAAAGTAAAACTTGCGCTTAAAAATTTATTAACATAAAACTTTTTTTCTGGCAAACCGATCTACCTAACTTGCATATAATTTACAAAGCAGTAAAATTGAGTTCAAAAAGTTACACAACAAGACAGTTTTGGTGGTTGTGGAGTTGAATTTTGGGAAAAGTCATTGGTGTTGCAGGTCCCATTTTGTTCCAACTTCCTAACAGGTCCTGTTTAAGTCCTATAACCCGTTTTATTTTTAACTATCGTTTACTCTACACATAAGGTTAGAACCTGTTTCCTTCACCTTTGTAAACCTTCACAACGTTGGTGTCCGGAATCACGATATAATGAAAAAAAACCATAAATTGGCATTGTGCGTAGACAGTGAATGATAAGCATGCAGTAGAGATGGTAGTGATACTGGTAGTCTAACAATGCAGAAAAACCCAAGGAACCCAAATAATAAGCGACTTTTACAAACTAGTAGCGGCTGAGTTCCATGATGAGTGACGATTAATTAATGGATGGCCGGAATTTTTCTGGAATTATGCTTGAGAAATTCGAAATTTTATTTTTTTAATTTTTAGATTATTGGAACCCGGATATTAATGCCAGTTTTTTAGGACTAGTTATCTAGCCAGTTATATCTAGTGCACAATTAAAATTTGAAAGTAAATTTGCTAAATAAACAAACAAATTTTTGATGAAATATTGGCGAAAAGACATCTACAACCATTAAAGTTAATAGTTTAGTTCGGGTTAATTCTTGTCAGTAAAGGACGATAAACTAGTAATGTAAATTAGTAAAAATGTTGTAGTTTTTTCAAATACTCTATGGATAAAAAAATTACTTATACTAAATAGATTTTCTTGTTACCAAAACATCCATCCAAACATGAAGATATCTTCTTTTGGAGGGAGACTAGTTCTATTGAAGTCTGAGCAAGACTTCATTAGAAAGTAAGGGTATGCTCCATTTTTTAAGGAAGGGAGAGTAAGGAAAAACTCTGCATTCTTTGTTTTGCCCATTACCTCAACCAGTTTATCCTATAATTTGAGCGTAAATCCAAGACTGTCTTAAGCTGAATGTTTTCTTCCGTCTGTCACCTTCCTCGTCTATGTCACAATTTGTTGTGTCATTTGTTGAAAAGGGCTTAAACTGAACGCTGAGATACTTTTCACTACTTTTGGGAATTACTTTAACTGATTTCTTGATTACTTTTACTATCTTTTGCCAGTTTACCAGCTGACTGCATAAGGAAATGGACATCATATGATAAGAAATTGTGCGTGAAGACAGGAAAATCCTTGGAAATTTGGGCTTGAAGATAACAGTCTTGATGTGCCATCCCAATATAATGGAGGCAGGTTCATAGGTTGTCAATCTCAAACTTTAGAATCTTCAAAGTGCAAATGGCAAAAGCAACCGCTTGTTTGGTTTCTGCCTTTTGTACATCTCGGTTGTCATGCTTCTTGTAGTTTTCCAGGGGCATTTCTTTCAAAATGGTCGACTCCTTGATTGAGAATTGAGGCATACTACATCATGCTCTGTATAAATTTGGCAGCATAAATTTTTTCATGCTTTGTTCGCTTCCACTTGTCAAACTTATAGGAATTTGTATGGCTCGGGATAAGTCACCATCTGAATTCCAATCGCTGCACAATAAGGAGTATGCTTTTCGAGAGTTTCGTCACTTCTGACGTTTTGGAGACAATTGCAACATATGTGTTTGATTCTATGATCATCTGGAGAGAAAAAGCCATTCCAAGCTTTTAATGAGTAAGAAATGACCGTTGTTTTACTTCTTTAGACACAACAAGTCTATTTGTTTTTGCTGTTTTTGCTTGGAATTGTGAAGAAGTTTAATCTTGTTTTGAATAAACTTAATTGAATAAACGTACTCTACTAGATCTTCTTTACTTGTACTTTTTTGGGAGCCAACGATGCATCTTCTATATCGTATCCAATTATAGTAATTGAGACTGTAGGATTTAGTTTTTCCAATTTGTTTCACTGTCATTGAAAAAGGAATGCCGGTGGTATTTACTACACTGGTGTTTCGAATATAGGACTTTACCTTCTTGTCATCTCTCCAGCGATTTTTGCTTGCTTTAAGACCGGCAACTTTATCATAAGCCAACAAAGACCAACGGAAGCACTTGTTGTGAGAGTTGTTTAAGCTTACTTCGCTCTTGTCAACATTTAATAAAATTCTGAAGTGTTCAGAAAGCGGATACGGTGTTTTGATGTACGTTTCAATTTTTAATCTGATATTTTGTAGTAGAGAACTGAAATTCGGTGATTGATTCAAAATTCCACCCACTCCATTGTTCGTTAAATCTTCAATACTGCTTGACATTTTCTGAATCATATTAGCCCATACACGGGGGATTGTGTTATCAGTGGAAAAAAATGTAAAGATGAGAATCCAGCATCCTATTTTCTGTAGTCCCATCCAGATGAGTTTTAGGAAAGTGGCACCTTATAGAAAAGAAGACCTTCAAATTCTTCCATATTGCAATATTTTCCTTAATTTACAAGAACGATAATGCTTGGACCGCCATGAAGAATTTATTTTCATCCAGATCACTATCACATTGAGAAGATTCAAAGTCTGCTATAAATTTTGCACTAAGCCTAGACACTCCAGAATGCTATTCTAACTTGTATTGAATTGAGATGCATTGTAAAGAATCTGCCTGAACATGATGATAATATTCTTGGAGCTTATTTCGACAATTAAATATGAGACTGCATGTGCCGCAAATGAGGTCACGGTACGTTTGAAGCACAGCTGCACCTACCGGAAGTTTTGCGTTAGAAGAATCCCAGAAGTTGGCAACACTGCATAATGATGTATTGTTTTAGCTGACGTTTTCTAGAAAAACAAACTTAACAAATTGGACACTGGGGATTTGGCAAATACGATTATTCGCTAAAAAGCGATTAGAAGGTCCAGGATGTGGTGACAATGGCTGTTTAGCGAACTTTGATAACATATTGAAATGTGTATATTAAAAATTTAAGTGTAATTGAACTTTGTAAAACTTTTCACTTCTGAACAATTCATTGTTTAAGAGAAATAACTATTATGATCTGAGAACTGAACTGTTCAAAACCAAGAATTGATACCTATCTTATAGCAATATATTTTATTCTGGATGAAATTTCCAGCAAATTACAGACTTTTGTTTTAAATTTTTTGAAAAAATAAATTACATATAAAATTGGCATAGAATAGACTCTAATTTAAAAACTGTTCGTTACAACCAGAACACCTTTATTTACTTTGAAATAGCCGTGCTGTATTTAACAACGTTAAATAGAATAGAACTAAAATGGAATTGCATATATTGTATGTCCAATGGAGTTACTGCAATGGTCCCAATTGAGGCCTGAGCGGTGTGGGTGGCGATACCCCCTCCATTAAAGTACATACATACATATATCGTATGAAAATAAACTTAAAATCCGAAATTATGTTGTCGGAAACTATGACACCGAAAAAAGTACTCTCACGTACAAACTGAATGATACTAATTTAAGAAAGTTTGAAGAATTTTTGTGCTTTCAAAGTATGGAAGATACGAGTGGTTTTGAAAGTTTTGTTTCTGTTTTGAATTGTACTTGCTTCTAATAAAGCTTTACTTTTTTAACAAGTCGCGTATTAAGTAGCAGAAGCGAAGCGAAAGCTACTTCATGTTTTCGTCATTTCTGTCCGTCCCTTTGAGCCTCACGATTATCTCATGAACTTGTCAACATATCTCAATTCTGTTTTCCGGTATAAGTTCTTTGAATACCGACCAATTCAAGTTTAATTTTGTTCGACACCAAGTCACCTCTTTGGGGGGTCAAAGGTCAAGGTTAAAGATACCATTCTATCACAACGAAGAATAACCGCTCCAAAAGTTTTTCCTCTTATAAGTGAAAGTAAATTTGTATTGGAGACTTATCCCTGTGCCTCAACCCCCAATAACCCCTTGACCTTTAAAAGGTCAAACCCTAGTTATGCATGAACAAAAAAGTTATGGTGGTTAAGATGACCCAAAGGCACCCATTTGTCAGAAAATCACCCCTTGACCTCGAAATGACAGAAATTTGAAACCTTAATTTTAAAAGAAACACGTAAAAAAGAGTAGGCATGTGGAAGGACAAAGAGCTCATTAAATTAATGGGCAAAAATGAATGTAGTTTGAACTCAAGATTTTCTCAAGAACTCAAACAATTTTTTCAACTATACTATGACTGTTTGTTCAATTACTGCAGAATAATGAATCCAATTTAATAATGCTTATTAAATTCAGCATATTTCAGTTTATCAAATAATGTTTTTTTTCGTGAAGTGTTTGTCCATTGTCGTAGTGTTTACATTTCCAACATCCAAAAGTGATGTAATTACATTAATAATCTTATTCAGCTGCAAAACGTCCAATATCTCTTTGTTTGTTTTTACACAGGCAAACCTATAAGCAGCCTGCTTATACTTTTTACCAACAGAGTTAAGAATTTTGGAAAGTGAAATTTATATATTGTGGAGCCAGTAAAATGAATAGAGGGGTTTTAGACATGCACTTTGCAAAAGCAATATTGTACTCCAAGACAATATTAGGAGTATTGCCATTGCAAAACTTTCAAAAGGGTCCTTTAGTTTTTACGTACTGGAAAAGTTACGGAATTTGGTGCATTGTAGCTACGTCTTTAGTTTTCTTATTTTCTCCAATAACATCATCGTATTTACATTTTGCGCTTACGACTCAAAATAGCGCCGATAAATTTTTATCCAAATTAGAGTTCGAATTAATGCGCTCATTTGTGGCAATACCTACGGCATTACTCCCTGCTTCTTATTGCATGAGCATTTGGTGTATGCAAAAATATGTCGCCTTATATAATAAAGTGTTGTCTTACGATGAGCGTTATAAGCTTCGGTTGGTTCTCAACATTCTTCAAGCAACTCCAGTTATAATAACGCCTGTATTAAACTTAGGGGAGTTTACACTTTTTGTATGGTTTCTATTAATTCAAAAGAAATATTTTGAAGCCGATGGGTTGTACTGCAATGTGGCGCGTAGCCTTAACATTCCAAATGCTTTAACGACGACAATTCTTGTATTCAGTGTATTCCACATTTGCAATACATTTTTTGGTTCTGTAATGTGCACTTTAGTTTTCTCGGTAATGATCAAAAATAGAATAACTCAGATACAGTCAAAGATTGATGATTTTTTGACTGTAGATGTTTGCGTGGAAAACGGCTTTAATGTTTATAAAAATAAGTTTAACAGTGTAGAAAATCAAATTAAATGGGTCACTGAAGTTTTCACTCTATTCAAGTCCACAATTGAGCCTCTCTTGCTAGTGATTTTTATTGGTTGTACATTGATAATCACACTGCTGGTATACTTTGCACTTGTTACTACTTCAAAATTTAACGAATTATACGAACCATTTCCCGGAGCAATGCTATTTCAAATTGTAGCTCAATTTCTGAGGTTATTTTTTCTTTGCAATTTGGGTGATGGTCTGTCCCTTGCGGTAGGTACTCTATGTACAATTAAATTGATTTATTTTGTTTGGTTCATAATACATTTAAAAAATCCAAATACAGGGAAAAAATCTGAGAAATTCAATTCTCAAAATTGAAGACACTGGCTACAATGGGACAATTAAGAGGGACTTTTGGAATCTTAAGCACTTCGCCTTTGCAATAGATTTTAAGGTCACAGCTTGCGGTTTCTTCACGGTAAATAGAAGTTTGTTGACTTCGGTAAGTAAATTAGCTTTTTATTGCAATCAATTTTATTGCATACTTGAATTTTGGTTACAGATTTTGGGGGCTCTAGTTACTTATAATGTAATCTTGCTTCAATTTTAAGCCTTCATCAAGCTTACATTGGTTAGTAGTTAACTAGTAAAAATCCAGCCCTTGGACAAGAAAACTTTAATATTAATCATTAATTTGTAATTTAATTTATTATTAGTTTTAAAAACAAAAAAGTGTTGCTTTTTCTTAAAAAAAAAGAAAGGAAATTGTTGAATTTTATTTGCCTAACTATGGGAGAAGCGGAAGTGCGAGGAATTTTTTGTCTAACTTCACCAGTCCAAGTTTCAAGTCACTACTTGGTAAAAAAAAAACTGAATTTAAATGAAATCAATTTTGTTTCCAGTCTATATTTAAAAATACTACCACACCTAATTTAACTAAATTTACCTAGAAGTTAAACTTGTAAATAAAAATTAAAATAATCTTGAAACCAACACTTCCACTTACGTAAGTGCTCACATGTTTTGATAAGTGAAACAGCAGCTGAAACGATCTGCTAAAGCATTAAAAGATTCCAGAGTAGTGGAAATGTAAATACGTAACTAATGCATTAGTACCAAGAAGCAGAATACACATACTATAGCTTTTCATTATGACAAAATCAATCCTAAAATAACTTGTTAGAATTCAGAAAAAATGATATGTTATCATTATATAGGTGCCGGGCCCCTAATAGTATGTTTTTGAATCGTAAATAGTTACTTCACCCGAATTAGGTTAGGGAAAACGCATTTTGCGTACTTTAAAATTTTCTCGAGCAGACAGAGTCCGTTTTCTGGAGATTTTATAACTCAGTTTATCAACACAGCAAAAAGTAAAATACTATATATTTAAATACATAAATATAAGCCCACGGCCCGAAGTCCGGGAACTAGAACCCTTGCCCTAGCTTGGATCGAATCTCGGTGGAAGCACAGAGCACACTAAAAGAAATTGATGTGGTAGTGGTGAGTGGAAGTTTGGGATTTTGCGGTTGTGGAGGCTGAACATGGGTGATATGCGTAAGGCGTTGCTGAGCCTCTGGCTAAGCAAGAGGCTCCTCGGTGGTTACCCCCACGTTTATTGCCCAGCAG
>JAQFYP010003986.1:0-10234 GCA_034694865.1 Bilobella braunerae
TCACTCACACAAGGAATCATATGTTGAGCATATGTTGACCAGGCCATAGGCAAATGTCAAATAGCATAAAAAAAAATCAATTTACTGCTTTTTGCATAATTTTCTTACAAAAACCAGGACAGATTTTAAGTATCAAGTTATTTCTAAAACACTTTTTAAAGAAAATTGATGGTACTTTTTATTGTTTCTAATTAAATCACAAAAAACACTTCACTTTTAGAACAGCGGCATATTCCGGTTTTAGTTTCTGTTACGAATAAAGCGCCACCTGACGATTGTGTCAGTATTTCTTTTCTAGCCAAAGCAGTAGGCCGCAGAAAATATAATTCAATTCACTTTAGTTTTAGCAATCTTAAGCTTTAAGTGAATAATCTCCATTGTTTCAGGCCATTCTAATTCAGATCTGAACTGTTAGAGACCCAAGCAGTCAGACATTTTGTATTTTAGTGTAATTCAGAGAGTCATCGAGAGACCATTGAATTATCGATTCTAAATCAATTCAAATCTTCCTAAAACTTTAATTAAACACCATTATCAATTGGATCCCATTGCGAGTCATCTCATCGATTAATTAAAGCATCAGATCACAGGTTTATCATCACTACGCATCGTCACACACTCGACGTTCACTTCAGTTTCTAAAGTTTAGTTTTAGTTTAAAGTCCTACCTGCTCCACGATGAATGGAACGCAGTCCTGTCAAAGTATTGTTACGGTGTAGTAAAGTTAGTGAGAGTGATATGCTTTAAGTTAGTTAATCGCGTGTCGTGGAAGAGTTTATCTATTTCTTATCTGCTTTCAGTCAGTTTAAACTAGAATTCAAATTGTAGGATATTTTGAAAAAAAAATGCACAATATCATAGTGTTTTCACAATCCTGTGAAGGACTGTCCAGTTTGGGTAATTGCAAATAGAAGGTCTTATAAATTATACCAGTTTCCTGAACCCACAATTTTAGTAATTTTTGAGTTTAGGGTTCCATGAAAAAAAATGAATCTAATAGTTCAGTTAGGTTTAGGTTAAATTTAGCCAAAATTACAACTAACAGTACAGACCAAAGTGCTCTTTACGTTTTAAGCACTGTACAATAAGAAAAAGTCTTATGCGAATGTAGAACTATTACTAGCCTTATAAGAGTCATTACAAGAGTCTCTTTTACTTAATTTTATTAAACATCTATTTAGCCTCGATCTAAAAGTAGAAAACTCGCACTTTAATTTGCTCCTGATTTGGGGTTTGGATAAAAACAAACGTTCTTTAGGAGTGCATAAGTTGACAGACTTCAGACTTGTCAGACTGGAACGATCTGCTTAACTAGAGTTAAAATTGGAATAAAGGAGAATTTTTGTGTTTCAAAAATGCTTTCAAGGAAAAGTAGGAAATATATCATGATGACTTTAAATGCCGGATGCTATTGGAAAATATATAACTTCAAAATCGTGGAAAACATAGACTTTTCCGAAGTCGTATACCGAAAGCACACCATTCTGACTAGGACAATAATTGCCTTCTCACTTTTTTGTCTACTTATTGTCACAACATTCTTTATGTTTACCTTATCTATAACTTCAGACTACAACATTTGGATTCTAGAGGCGGCAGCATTGTCAATAATTGCACTTGTCACTGTTGCGCTGATTTGGAACTACAATTCCTTGGAAGAGATTCCTACACTTATGTTTAACTTTCATTCCCTACTGAAATATTTGCGTAAGCTTTAATTAATCATGAGTGCTAAAATAGAGCTTTATTGCTTGTTAGGCTTGGAAATTAAGATCATAACAAATACTGCGGAGTAACATCGGTAGTCGCGCAGGTATTATAAAAAAATGTATTTAATTTTTTACAGATAGTAAGCATGGTGTTCCTTATTACTCTAGCATCGATGGCTTAGAAACACTTATCAAATTTATTAACAACGCCTTCTTATTCTATCGCATAAGCTTTACCCCACTACTTGTTATATTTTACGTCTTTACTGATAACGTTTTAAGTAATTTAGCAAAAACTTTTGTGAGGATACTAATAATGTTTTTCGGAATTCCTGAATATGACATTCTGGTTCGATTTATTATTGCTGTTGGTACTATAGCCGGATGTTCTGGATTTATCCATGGATTATATTGCGTATTTCTTTTTTGTCAACCTTGCTTTGTTGTACAGTCATACAACTTGCCTCTGGATGATATGGTTGAAGTAAACGAACAAATTCTAACTTTATACGTCTTAGGTATTGTGACTGCCATTTTTTCAGGAATGCAAATGTACAGGAGAGTTGTCATGAGAAAGATGGTCATTTGGAGCTGTTATATACTTGTCATCAACTTATGAACAAGCATGTCAATGACTGTGTTTCTGAATTTGTGGAAGCAATCATGTACATTGCAGACGGCTTATTAGTGTTGCTAATTTTTACAATAGTTAGGTTAATGAAACAAACTTATACAGCACTGCTATTGTTGATCGTGCCATGTGTTATTGTTGTTGCACACATACTGATGTCGTCGATATCACTTGCAGTATTGTGTCATACTTCTTCGTCAAGTTGCTGAGAAAGGACAAGATTGGATCCCTACAAGTTTCGATTCTGGACTTCACGAAAGCCAATAACAATGTCTGTCGGTAAACACTTCCTGCTCAACACGAAAGAATACATTCTGACGATGTTTGGTGATATTATATTAAAAAACGTTGTAAGCCTTCTTGTCAGCTTCAAATAATTTGCATAACATTTTGCTTTTATACATGTTAATGTTAAGTTTTATGGGAGTAAAATCTTTTCCAAATAGAGGAAAACGGGTTGAGTAAAACTCTTGTCCCCTCCTTGGAAAAATTATTATTACTATTATTATTCAATTATTTCGATCAAAAGAACATACCTAATACTAAACTTAATAAATCATAAATCACTTCAATTTAGCAACATAGCTTCTAGGATGCATATGTATCCTTTGGGCGTTCCAGCAGAACCAGTAAAGTCAATTTCAAATTCCACAACGACCTTACAAAAAGTGTTAGAAACATGAAGAGAAGTTTGATACGTAATGTGTGCAGTTGCTACTGGGACGCGCGGTGAATTGGGTACTTCAAACCGTCGAATTCCAACCACTTAATGGCATGCACTTGCTATAAATTAATTGGTATTATTTTGTGTATCTAGGTAACTATTTTTATTATTTGCAAAAAAAAAAACCTCAAAGGCTCCTAGAGCAACTGAAAAATATGTAATTAAATAACAAAAATTTTGAATTAGTAATGCCGCAATACCCACAATATGGCTCCTATTACTGGATAAGTGACCGAATTCTTTAATACGTAATCATAATTTGGTTGGTTATTCTTTTTGTGCTTCATAAATTTACGACTTACGGAAATGGTTACAAATATTTATTTTACTAAGCGTATGTTCAAAAAGTTTTTGCATGGTACGCAATTTTGTTCTCCAAAAATTTCTAAAATATTTTCATTCTAAACTAAGACTTTGGAAGGCCCTGCCAAAGAGTTGTATCCAACAAGTAAAACCTTTCTCATGGTAATATTTTAGACTTACGGAAGTAACTTCCAAATTATAATATGACTAGCCACCTGTGCTACTAGCCACCTAGGACAGGTGGCAGTGCCCATTTGCTCCCCTGAAATAATGTTTTTGTACTGGATGTTCATATATGATGTATGAGAACAACTATGAAATGGAAACTTTTTGTATGCCCGTCCTCCCACCCCACTCCTCTTCCCCATAAATTCCTCTCTCATTATTGCAAAAAAAAACAATTACTCACTTCCCGTAGTCCTGGGGGTTAGGACAATTTTCCTAGCTAGGGTAGTTGCTAAGATCGACCCTCGTCAGCAGCACAGTAAAAATGTGGTGGAGTGGTAGTGGTGAGTAGAAGCTAGGAAAGTTGCTGTCGTGGAAGCTGGGCTTGAACCGGTATGTGAAAAACAGGATTCGGCCTCCTCCTAAGGAGGAGGGCACTCCTCTGCGCAAAATGCTCCACAGGTGCGCAAAATACAAGGCGATCTATAAAAATCACAATACACAACATACATATTCCAAAATAAAAACGTAGCATGTTGTCAAAATAAAATTACAATTTGTTTCTAATTTCCACTTTCCACCAAATTAAGCAAAGGAACATGACGAAGGCTATCAGCGTTTTCAATGCTTGATTATTATTCATGCTACGCTAATTTCTAACTTTGCTATAATATTGTAAGCGGTTTTACTATCTTGAAATTTATTTTTAGTCGTACAAAACCTAAGATATGCGCTCAATGAATCTGGTTGGAATGCACTGACAAATCTTGCCCTCAATAAACGATTTGAAGATTACACCCGTTGGCAGCCTACTGTCAAAACGTTGCTTAGAATAATAGTTGGCAAGTGCTTCATAATTGCAAGGTGATGCGTCAATGCTGAGCCTACAGAAACTTCCGATCTTACAAGCGTCAGCGTTTACGTTTTTTAATGGTACGCAATACGTGAACACTGGCCGAGAGCAGCGAGAGCCATCTAGAACGTACTTCGCGCCTTCAATACCCAGCACTTTGACCTCAGCCTCCTAGCAAACGCAAGTGGATTGGAGCATTGGATTGAACGCATTGGAGCATTTGAGTAGTTTACTTGCGTCACACATTGCTACTCCTCTGTCTCCCATTTCCAGCCACATTTCGAATGTTTTGTTTTGCAGATCCGTGATGGAATCCTTGAGCTGGAATTCAAAAAACGTTTCCTTTAACTTTTCCATGTAGACTTCTGCTGAAGGGTCACAGGGGTCACCGAGTTTGAGGCTGTGCTCCAGGATTTGGAGCAATCTTCTTCAGGTATTCTGCGTCGGGAAGGGTAGTGGTGACAGCGATGTCTTTGTCGTCATTGGTAAAGGGATTTGACCAAGATTCGGCCACAATGGATCCCAAAATCAGGAGACAAATAAGTTCCATTTTAATTCCTAATGTATTGTTAAAGTTATAGCAATGCTCATTATATTGGAAATTTTTATATGCGTATCGGAACCGTTGTCTAAGAGATGAAACTTTCTTTAAAAAATAGAACGGTGTCGATACCTTTTATATATTTTGACAACTTAGACCAACAAATTATTATTGTTTACAGCAACAAATTGCTTTCAATTGTTGATTTTTGCTTCGTGAGTTAATAACCAAATTGTGAAGAGCGTTTGTGGAAAGTGTAATGAATGGTAATTGTTTCTGGAATCCAATTTTCAGTACTTAAGAAAATTGGCGAAGCATTTACTACAACAAGCATTTCAGTGTTTCTGGAGAACAGACAGAGACTTTCTTAAGCGCCGAGCAGTCAGTAATACATTTCATACTTGTAAGGTAAAATTATAATACAAAACATTGCAGACTCGAATCTTGTTAAATTTTGACCTTGTATTAATGTTTACAATTCCCGAGATTTATTTTTGACGCTTTTGAAAGTCTCTGCACATCGCCTGTTTTTGCAACATTTGCTCCAGTGGTCCATTCAAACAAAATGTATAAGACTAGTCAATATGTTGATCTGGGTTTTCCATATATCAATAAAATGATTGATTGATAAGACTAGTCAATAATATTTCGGCTGAACTAGTAATTAAAAAAATTTCAAGGCAAATAAGCCCTCATTAAAGTCAAAAGGAGGCTTAGGTTTTGTAGTTGCAAATTATATGAAGTAGATTTGACATTATAAATCGCCATATTTCTAAAAACTTTTTATTAAAAAATTCTGAATTGAAGAAAACGTTAGTCGCTAAATTTTTTTCTCGTTAAGTCGATCTTCACAAATTTGAAGGGCATTGATTATTTAGGGGTTTCAAATACTTGACGTTAAATTATTTTGTATTTGTCACATCGAAACTCTTTTATAAAGTCAATTGTTATAAAACATGTTGTGGTTTTAGCTTGATTTTACATGGGAGTCTTTCTGCTTTCACCTTTGTTTGAATGTACCCCATATGCACAATTTTAGTTTAGAATACTGTTACGGTGACCTTCACAGCTACCAGGTTAATGATCCTTATAACCTCAACTTATGACCCAAAAGATGCCAAAACCAGCCTGAAGGGCTACTCCGTATCCCGTTATTGACTCAGTAAACCAAGCTCTACTTCGCTCAATAACCTTTGACCCAAAGTCAATGACTTCCAATCGTTTAAAGAAAAAAACCTTTATTCAAATAGAAAATGCAAAGTCCACCGAGGCTTTGCAGTCTTGGATCACCGAGATCCGAGACTGATTTACAACATGCTACGGAAACTCTATTTAACAGTTCGTGCGAACCGCTAAGAGAACACATAAACCCCTATCTCTTACAAACTAACTAATTAATATTCCGGTTTTAGCCTTAACCTTGAGTTAAACATCTTACAACTAACATGTGCAAAACTGAACATTTGCAAAACAGATAGGAAACAGATAGTTACTACGCTAAATCTTCGCACGTAACAATACTAAGGTATCAGTTATGGACCAATTTCGTCGTAAAAATTATAAACTGATTTTACAATTTTATCAAAATTTTTTTTCTCCTCCAAACCTTTGATTTTCGGTAAAAGTTTACTATCACGAACTAATTCGCAAAATTAAGGCAATTTTTTGTACACTTTTGGGACTATTTTGAACAACTTTTCCAAATAAATTTTTTTCCGGAAATCAAAAATTAAATTTTAAGAAATTTTTGAAATTTTCAATTTCCCATGCCAAATGCATAGGAACTTTTTTCAAAATTTTATTTTTTATTTCCGGAAAAATTTTTAATTGGAAAAGTTGTTCAAAATAGTCCCAAAAGTGTACAAAAAAATTCCCTTAATTTTGCGAACTAGTTCGTGATTAGGTTAGATTATATGTGATTAGATTAGAAAATTTTTTCCTAATTTTCTCAGTTAAATTTCTATAAGGATTTTCGGGAATATAAATTTTTGAACAAATCGCAAACATACACAAGACAATATATTCAAAATTTCACGTTAGGGCCCTAAACTAAAGTTGTGCATAAGTGGTATATTCAAACAAGGGGTACAGAAGGACTTCCCTTGTTAGCCTACGCAAATATAAGCGGTGTTGTCGTTTTCAAATCAAGATGCAAATGATGAGGATCAAATGATGCAAGGAATTTTTCGTTAAGCAAAAGCTGTTGGAAAGCTCCATAGCATAGCAAATTTGAGTTCCATTGAACATACTCTTCTTTCGCCCATGACAAATTAGTATAACTTGGTTTCATAAATCAAAAAAGTTTTGGTCTATTCTTACTTTCATAAGCTCTCATCATCTGAAACAAGATAATAAAAAATATGGCAACCAATTGTGGCATCCTCAGTACCGGAAGAATTTCACATGATTTTGCAAATTCCTTTTCTGCGTTGGATCCAAAAGAGCATAAGGTTGTAGCAGTTGCTGCCAAGAACTTTGCAGCTGATCATGGGATTGCAAAAATATACGGATCATATAAGGAACTGGTCGAAGACGCTTCAGTCGGTTAGTTAGAAAACATAACTATTATGTATCACTAGCCAAACAAGCTAAACCTTCATTCAACTTAATTTGCAAAAAAAAAATTCTCAATTTAGTAGGGCGGATATGTAGCTTTGAATTTTGCAATACAATTTAGATTTGAAATGAATTGTAGCTTTGAAGTTCAATTGCTACGAGCGAACGCTCAAAGTAATAATCAGACATTTACTATAGGGGACAATTAATATATAAGTCAAATTATATATTATACAAGTTTCATACCTTTGAAACAGTCCATGAAATTGAGAGAAACCGGCTTGTTTTTGTTTCACAAAATTTTAAATAAGGAAATAAATAATATTAAATAATAATGCTGCCTTTTTTCAAATTACATCTCGATCGTTAGTATCCGATCATGGTTTTATTTTTAAAGAAAATAAAAAATTACGGCTATTTTTCGAAAAGTACATCATAGCATATTGTAGAAAAACTATTATGTTTAAATAAATTTTTAAAACCTAATATAATTATCCAGTAAGATTCCTGTTTGGATTCAGGAAAAATTGAGTATGTATTTGTAGTTGCTCTAACAAACACTTCTTTCCGCTTTACGTAATTACTAAGTTTATTTTATTAAGTTTTGAAAATTAATCCAGCGAGCATACAATTATATTATGTAGCATTAATAACTATGTAATTTCTTATAGACGTGGTCTATATTGCAACAATTACTCCAACGCATCATGACTTGATCATAGATACCCTGGAGCATGGGAAACACGTACTTTGCGAAAAACCACTTTGCATGAATGTACGAAAAACTAAAACGGTTTTGGAATTTGCTAAACAGAAGAAATTATTTTTGATAGAGGTAAAAAAAATTATCTGTAGTATCGTAACAACGTACCTGAAAAATATGAAATTACTGTTTGAAAACGCTTAACATATGTTTAAATGTTAGGCTGTTTGGAGCAGATTTTTTCCTTCTTATCAACAATTTGTAAAAGAGTTGAGCGCAACGGAAATTGGAGAAGTAAATCACGTGTTCGTCACCATATGGGACTCCCGATTCCAGAAGATTATCGACTCACGTACAAAAATTCCAAATTGTTGTCAAATTGCAAATTTAAACGACTTCAATTATATACTACTGTGCGTTTATTAGGCTTAAAAAACGTGACGGAGGTACCATAATGTGCCTTGCAGTTCACTGCAGTTTACTGCATTCAGTTTGCATCATTGGCGTTCAATGGTGAAAAGCCGATTAAAGTGATCAGTACTGGACATATGAATGCTTGCGGTATTGACGATTCCAATAGTACAACACTTGTTTATGCAGCAGGAAGAAGTGCTACATTTGTTATGGACCTTCGTGTCACATTGCCAAATGAAGGTTTTGCAGTTGGGACGACCGGAACCCTTAAGGTAGGGCTAATTATCTGACATTTTTTAATTAAACACATACAAAAATTTACTCAACACAGTTGAAGAATCCTTTTTGGTGTACTATCGCATTAGAAACTCCAACCGGAGTCAGCCAACAAGATTTTCCGCTTCCTGATACTGGCAAAAACTTTAACACCCCCAATGCGGTTGGGTTATCCTACCAGTGTAAAGAAGTACGGCGCTGCATGCAGAATGGTAACTTACACATCATTCTACATTTTTAATTTTCTAAACGCCTTAATCGTCGTAGGACTTACTCAAAGCCCTATCGTATCACACGAGGACTTTCTACTGTTTGCTAAAATCACGGAATCTATGTCTACACAGATTGGCCTTGAATACTAAGTAAGATAAGTGATAGAATTTAGAAATACAAAACATGTACCTTTATCCCTAAAACATTTGATAATGTAGGATACGAAGCTATTAAGCAGAAAGTTGATCTTAAGAATTCTTCAGCAAATAAATAGTTTCAACTCGACACTACAATATAGAATTTATTTTGTACTTAAAATACTTTAAATTACTTTACTGTACTTTAAATTTACACTTCCAGTATTATTGCTCATTTGTATCTTTATTAAGTAGCGGAAGCGTAGCTAAAGCTACTTTATGTTTTCGCAATGTCCGTCCGCCCGTCCGTCCGTCCGAGTATAATTTATATCTCAGGAACTACTCAACATATCTTCAAGCGGTTTTCGGGGATATGTTCCTTCATATTGTGCCCAATTCAAGTTTATTTTAGTTTGACCAGAAGTGACCCCCTTGGGGGGTCAAAGGTCAAGGTCAAAGCTATCATTCTATAACAACATGGAAAATGACCTTTGCAAAAGTTGTTCCACTGATATAGGGGAACAACATTTGTATAGGACACTTTTCTCTGTGGCCCCCCAGTGACCCCTTGACCTCAAAATGACTTTTCAAGGTCAAATCCTACTTTTCCTTGAAACGAAAAATTATGATATTTTAAATGACCCCGGAGCCCCCCTTGACCCAGAAATGACCTTTTGACCTCAAAATGACTTTTCAATGTCAAATCCTACTTCTAACTTATTTTTCAGACAAAATAATGCAAAAGTTGGAATCAGCAAAGGACTGTACAGTAGTATTACTACAATAACTGTTGCTGGTAAGGCGTTTTTTTTCAGTTGGGAATCCTTTAAATGGTATTTTATTTTCAAGCGAAAATATAATAAATATTATACGAGTCCAACACTTGTAGGCCAAGTGGTTAGAGCCTTGAGCTCTAGCCAATGGACGGGCAAGGGTTCGAGTCCCGGTGTCGCCAATATGGAAGTGGTTTTTTCCGAAAGGTTTTCCCACTTCCCTTGCCCGAATGGG
>JAQFYP010003987.1:0-10233 GCA_034694865.1 Bilobella braunerae
TCAAGATTGAGCGAAAGAGGAAAAACTGTAAAAGAGAAATCCGGAAGCAGGACTCTTCCTATCTCTCCCGTGCAATTTCAAACTTCAAAAATTTGAATATCTCCGCCAATTCTCAATTGGCAGAAATTTCCCATTGGGTAATTTTTTAGGACCCTTTGGCCTATCAAATTGCACAGGTCCCGTCGTGAAACACAGGGGACATCAAAAAAATTTCCTTGTTAGTTCTGTATCAACAATTTAATTTCTCTTTCTCACATAAACGATTATATGATTAAAAACCGATGTTGAGAAGAAGCCGGAGTTGTGTAGAGTTCTGTAGTAGAATGTTGCAAAAACTTTTATTGCTTGATATGTAGTAAAATCGTTGATTTTCTGCTATTAACAAAGTAACTAAGCTAATATAAAAGAATTTATACTAGCGTTGAACTAGTATAAATTAGGACAATGGTAATCAATATTTATTTTAATCAGAAAATTTTCCAAATATTAATTAAAGGGATAAATTTAGTAGGGTTGTTACATTGGAGCGCTCGACGTCATTTATCCACCTAGTAATTTCTAAAGTAACGCGACTGTAGTTGGTTAGTGATTAGAGCTTTAGGGAAAACAAATTTACGCAGGGTTACCTAAAAACCGCGGCGAATTGAGGGCACATAATTTAAAGTATAAATTAATATCAACTTTCTTTACATTTTTATAAAATGCTTGAGTCGGCATGAACAAACTATTCATTCACATTTACTGGTGGCTGAGATAAAGCCAAAACTTAAAATTATGGCAGTCAAAGCCTGGCCTTATAATCGATTCAAAGTGTATGTTCTCATGTTCAAAGCTGTATATAAATTTAAAAATTGATAGTGGCAACTGTACTGCTAATTCATTCTTTAAAAATAAAGGTAGTTTTCTTCACTGCACCTATGCTATCAGATAACAAAATGTCGTCAACACTTCACGTTTTTTGACGGTAAATGATTTTCATGTCTCTAATCTTGCTTCCAAGTTGTTGTAAAAATCTTGTGCAACTCGTTCCGTTTCTGGGCTAAACACGAAATCGTCCAGACAAGATAACGGAGACAAGGCAGTAAGAGAACCGTCGTACAATCGTGGCGGCGAAAAATTCTCACCGCTGTCAGAGCAGCGTCGACGTTTTTCACAGACGCTGTCCTCGTGCCTCTTCAAATTGTCCAATCGGGATATCAGTTTTCCGCATTTCGAACACTGTGTTCCTTGATTTCCATGAACACTTTTCTCATGTCGGGCTAAGTTCTCCCCTGATGCAAAAGCCCGGTTGCATTCTCTGCAAATGAACATTTTCACTTGTGCATGGGTCTGTAAGACGTGTCGAGCCATTGTTGACTTCCTTCCAAACTCCTTTTCACACATCGGACAATTGAATTTAGGCGATTTTCTTATGCGTATTTCCGCTTGCAACTCTTCTTTCTGACTACAGATCTTCTTGTGTCTGGATAAGGTAGAAGATCGAGTAAATGTTTTAGAACAATGCACGCACTCATATGACTTCTTCTTTTCTGAAGCAGGGCTAGAATGCCCGGCCGAAGACTCGGTGGCCTTCGTAACGGCCATGCGACCCATAATCGTACCAACTCTGATTGGTTCATTTGAACTAATAATAAGTTTCAAGGGCCCCCCATCTAAGGCACGAATCGTTTCAAACGATCCAGAATCCTTCCACGTCTCTTCCTCGTCTTTGATTTTAAGATTGTCTTGCAAGAGTTGCTGAACCAAACTAATTGTTTTGATATCATCTTCAACTGCATTAACTTCTGTGGAGGCGTTGAACCCATTCGCTATAAATGAAATATATTATGTTAATTCAATTATCCATAATCAATGATGTAGATTTGTGCAAAAACATGCAATACAAACACTTTTACAATAATCATACTCTTAATAAGTTAAATTAGTGACTAATTTGATAATTTTCAAGAAAGGACGAAGCATCTTACCTTCATCGAAGCTTGATTTGAATTTGTTGGCAATTAGGCTAAGTTTACTTACAGCTGTTTCGATTTCAGAAGTTGCCATAATATAAAATTATTTAGAAGTTTGAGAAATATGTATTTAATGCTTGAAATATGCAATCAGTATAAAAGTAGAGATCCAGTGAAGATTGAAGTTGCCAAAGCAAAAAATAATACAAAAATATACCGTGAAATTTCAGAAAGGGTTAGAGTTCATTTCATTTAGGAAAATACTTTTGGAAATGGGAAAAAAAATTCAAATAAATTATAGTTTCGTAACATGAAACAAACTCAATGAATGGACAATACGATAATACAGATTAAACTAGTAAAATCCACGTTCGGGGACAGTAAAACTGTAATTTGTAAGCGATACTGCACTGTCATCTACTAAGAATCCGGATACACCGCATTAACTGTCGTATATTCTCATTAGTAACTTCCAAATTCTGTTATTTTGTTAAACTAGTAGAAAAAAACCGTCCTAGAACAGGAGGACTTTAAGTTTAACTTTTATATACTCCTGCTCTAGAACGCGCTGGATTAGCTAGTCTTTGGTAAATTAAATTTTTAAATGCAAACGAACGCATCTTTGCTCCCCTATTTGATTTATATTTAAAGTAAAATTTTAAAATTTTAAATACCCAACTGGGAAAAGCAAATTTGTGAAAAACTTTCTGTTCAGCTGAGGCACAGACAGCAAATATTGGAAACTACAAAATTGACCAATATTAAGTGTAGATAAGGTATACATAAATCAAGTGAAGTGAAGTGACATACTCGGAAAACAAATTATATGCAATTGAAGTTGACGACTCGTAATTGTCAAGGATCTTCAGTTATTTAATTCAATTTTTAATTAGATTATTCTTAGATTATAGTTCAACAAGGTTATGGTAGAAATACATTGAATATAGTTCAATATTCCCAACTGCAAGGTTGAGCTTATTTTTAATGTTGCTAGTGTATTTTTGATAATTTGGTAAACCTAGTTCAAGTGAAAACTTACATGATTATTGTTGCAAAAAAAAAATTTCTATTCGAGTATGCTGACTTTATTTATACAAGCGTATTAGTTAATTTTCAAATAGTTCAAATGTGTTTAATACAAATACACAATCTTCCTTATACAAGTCAGGAGTTCTTGGTGAACTTTTACGGTATAAAATGGTTTGTTGATGTAAACAAAACCGCAATGCTCTTCTCATAGTTTTCAAAAGGCACAAAGGCCTTGGATATAAAAGAAACGGAGGAGGCTGTGCTGCTGCTGTGTGCAAATGGGACTCGTATTAAGTGCAAGTGACTCAAGCAACAGCACAAATGCACATCATGACTGCACAGCCTCTTCCTTCTTCTTGATAAATAGCTCAGCCCACGGCGTCCTTTCTCAATTCAAACAAAACAGCATTGCTCTTCTTTACTTCCATTTACTGTTCCTACTTATTTTAGACACAAAAATTAAATCCGAACTTTATTCAAAGTTGTAACAATAACGCAATTTGAACCCGTGTGACAAGGCTCATATCGGAAGCAATGGGCATCAAAATCCTTAGAATCCTGACTTTGACACTCCTTCTCTGCAAGTCAACATTTAAATGCTATTTCTCGTAAATAATTATATATAATTCTATACTAAAGAACTTTTTTAAATGACGATTTGCAGGCACCTTGGGTGTTGAACGCGGAACAGCAATGACGGGAGGCAACATGGCTGCCTGCGGGGTCATTTGTGCAGGCGTTTGTTGGTGGACACCGGTGCCACCATGCCTTCTCGCTTGTGGCGCTACTTGCCTACCATTCGGCCCTGGTTGACTTTATCCTAATATATTTCAATATACTTAAAAAAAAGACGCTTGGCAGAAAGCGTTATATCTTACCAGATATGTAAGTTGTTGTAAATTGCTTCTAAATCAATGGAACTATTGTCACTGAATTGTAAGTTTAGTTGACTTCAAATTGGGACCTCCCAATACAACTTTATTGGAATATTTTTGTTTAGTTTCACGCAAAAGTGAGAAAAGGATAGATGATTTTTGCAAATAAAGTGTTGATTTAATTATTCTCGTGTATTGTTCCGCGGCTATTATTCTTGAAAAACGGATCGATTTTTCCTTTGTATTACTTGTATTTGGTTGTGGTTTAGTTGGTTGTACTTATCAAAACAAAATTACCAAGATGAAATTTAAACATAATTCATTTCATTTTAGTCTAAAAGTTGAGCTAAACATGCTGAAACAAAGTAAGGCTACAAGTTTTCAACAAATCTGACAAACTCGCCTTCATTTTTATACTTAAAAGACTGAAAATCATTCATGTAGTTTCAAAACGGGCAAGACATTTGAGGTTTGTATTTGAAGAAACTGGAAATTTTATAAATGATCTATTTAGTTTTGAGAGATCGTCAAACTTTTTTTTTTTACTTTCTTTCAGTTTAAATATCGCTTTTTAAAAGAATTCTTTACTCTGGATTTATTGTTAAGAATTGAATGTATTCTGTACCTATCAACCAATTATTGATATGCTTCGCATCTTGCTCGTGCATGCTATCATAAATAAATGATGCATTCTGACAGCCACCATGTAGAATAATTTCTTTTCGTAGAATAATTTATTTGAATTCATAGAATCAATAATAATTAAAAATTATATACTGCATTATATCTTGAATTCAGGCCTATATTACTTGCCTGTGAAACAATGTACTATGGAGTAAAGTTTAGTTACATTTATTTCGCCGTTTCTACGTTTACTGCGTTATATGACTACAACTTCTTGATTAGCCAATGAGCGGCTGTGCGTCCGTTGCAAAACGACTCCACGCGTGTAATAAAAATTCAAAAGTTGAATTGCACTAAAGAACTCCCCGACTTACTCAAGCGTCTAGTTTTCGTAGACAGCCATTTAAAACGAAATTCGGAAAAACTTTAATCGCGTGAAAATAAAAATTTTGGGCAAGGTCGAATTTCAAATTAAGCTCTGTCTTAAGGCGGGATTGTTATGCTAGTCTCCTATTTAAAAGCGCAATTTTTATTGCTATACTTAGACATGTAAGTGATTGGAGATGAGAGTTCAGATTTTATTTCTTCCGAATATGCTGCGGAAATTTTTCACTCAGCATAAGCAAATCACAAGATCTCCCGTTGGCCACCAAAAAAACTAACTTATAACTAACTCTACTAAACATTAGAAATAAGCATCGTCCTTAGTTTTAATCTAAAAATCAAGTAGATACTTTTTAAGTAAATTTCCTCTTGTTCTAAGACGGGCGTGTTTAGCCAGTTAGAAAGTAAAGGCAGCAAGTTTGTAAATAGTGGACAAGAGCTTCACAATTTAAAAAGTTCTCAACATTGGCCCAAATACTTGTGAAAATGATTAATTAAATTTATATAAAAAAAAATCATCTGCAAAACTAACATAAAATCTACAAGCTTGTGTCAATTATGTTCCGTTATAAAAAATATTTTTTGGAAAGCTTTGCTTTACCCTTCAGAACATGTCATTCATTATCTGAGGCAATTTATCAAGTATCAAGTGCAGTTTTCACTCAAAATATTTGACAAAACATGAAATAAGAATGCTGTTTGGAACTTTTAAAGAAATTCCTACTGTCAGAAACCTCATTATTGTGACGGCAACAATTATATTACTTAAAATACTTTTTTGCTACTACCAGAAATTGAAATTAAAAAAGTTATTGATTACCAACATTTCTGAAAATGAAATCATTATTTTTGAAACAAATTTTAAAGAATCCAGGTTTATAGCTTTCGAATCATAAAATTTATTCTACATAAATTTATTTGTTTTGGAAGTTTTTATTTGTCTCGTAAGTACCCTTTTTAAACTTATTCAATTTACTTAAAATAAACACATAAGTTTAAGATTACGAGTTAAATTTAGATCAAAGGAATCAAAGGGGTATACGATATGATTTTGAGTTTAACCAAATTTCCTTGCGATTGTTTGATTATACTTTTATATACCTTAGTAAATGGATTAAAAAAATTTTCCGACAAATCGCTTGTTGTGTTTACTCGACTTACTAAAGCATATGTTGCTCAATCAACTTCAAAGTATAGCCAAAACATTGCAGCAAATGAAAAAATATTGTAGATCAAAAATGCTTTTAGCAGAAACCCACTCCGAATTGCCAGCGGTTTGATTTCGTTCACATCAATTTTTTGTTGAGACATAAATTTCTCCGCATTTCATTTTTTGCTATGTAACTTCTGTTCCTGGCCTGAATGTTGCAAAGTTTCGAATTGAGTCAAAATAATTTTCGTCCTATCAAAAACCATGGGGCAAAACTTCTTATTTAAAAAATAATTATCCTTTCCAAAGTATATTTTTTCATGTGTCGTATGCCCTAGTTCGGATATCTCCTGTAGTGCATTGCTAAGTCCAAGGCCGTCGTCCACATATATCGAGTTTTTACATTCTAACAATCTATCCATCCAAATGGTCTTATTTTCTTTTCCTACAATCATTGGCCTCATACTCTCTAAATAGTAAGCCTGGTTGTGCTGCCATAAGCAGCCTTCCATCAGTATATTTTTTAGGCAAGCTCAGTGCAACAGTTTTAATGAATTTATTCGTTATTAATAAGTGTTCCCAAATAAAAGCCCATTTTGCTGTCAGAGTCAATGAGTCATTAAAATTCCCATGCCATTTAGCAAATAATACCGTAGAAGCATTCACGGGTAGTAAAATTTCGAAACGTTTTGAAATAGCTTCTTTAACCGTTTGCAGTTGCAAATGCGGAAAGGGGGAGGTCATGTTAACCGTAACCTCGCCGCGGTACACGGTCGTCAAAAACATTAAAACAAAAACGAAAAACGCTAAATAGCATTTGAACCCCGGGAGCCGTATTACCTTCTCAGACAAATTCACGTCTTGTTCTACGGCAATTTTTACTATGAGGAATACAGGGCATTCGGTTATGTCGTAAATTTTAAACAAAAGGGCCAAAACTAATATAGTTCCTAACGTAGTTAAAAGCAACAAAAGCCACAAATCAAGAGCAAAAGGTTGTTTGAATGCAAGAAAAGATATATTTTTTTTTGCTCCACTGCAAGATATAAAATTGAAGCTTGTTGTGCCACGCAGAAATTGATATCCATGTTTTTGGATGACAGTTTTCGTTTCCACATTTGGTTGTACAATAATAAGACCATTATCTGTATTATTATCCCGTTGTATCCTGTATTCAAGCTCGTACGGATTTTGATTAGAGTTGTTGTACGCCTTTACAATATCGAGCATTATTGGCCATACAAGATGGTCCTCGAAATCATCTCTCAGCTTTCGGACTCCTGTCCTACTAACAATTGAACCCGTTAGTATTCCCGTATGTGTTCTGATTCCCCAATCAAATTCGCATGATAGAGACAAATGATCCTTGTGTATTTGGTCCAAAAGTGCACGTGCCGGCAACATAGCACCGTATATATTGATTAAATCCTCTGATTTTACGGCCAATAATATACGTGAACCCGAACAGGGATGCTGAATTGTGAATTCGACCAGTAACTTGCCGCTTTTTAACTGCTACTTTTGAGTACGAATAGGAGCAATATTTTTGGTGGAAAACGCATCACATGTAGATCGCTGTGGTGAAGCGGCAATATTTTCAATCCAAACAATGTAAACATAGTGACCATAGCAAGCTGTACCTAAGTTGTCCATATCACACTGGACCATCCATTTTAACTGTTGTTGGATGCTGCAATATGAATCAAGCGCTGTGTTAACAACATAAATTAATTGACAGTTTTCTTTTCGTTGAAACCAGTTGGATTTAATGTTTTGAAATGTTTGAGGTTTAAAGTTGTTGGTTGCAGTTGTGTAGCATGTAAATTAAATTTGCTCAATTGTTCTTGTGTATTGTCGGACGCTTGTTTATCAATAAGTAGTGTATGACAATAGCTAAAGCCAGCAGCGACATGTTCGCCAAGCGGTAGTAGTTGTGCTCCAAAAAATTTGTGTGTTGACAGGATCATTAAAGTAAATATAAACTTTTTTTGGATCCATCTTTGCAACATTTTGAGCTGCTGCTTTTGCCTTTCCACTACTTCTTTTTGTTTTCAACAATATTTAATGTGGAAATTTAGACAATAACGCTACAGAAGCATTTATCCCTCTCTGGCTTCATAAATAATGGTGCGCCAAACCTAACCTTTTGGAATATCACTTAAGAAGTTCTACTTAAGTATACAACCAAATCAAACTCCAAATTATCAAAAATTAATTGATGAATTGTACACTGCGGAAAGTTTTCAGAGTTTAATGAATACCCCGATGAAACTTTTACACCGTGTATTTACACCTGCGTGTCGCAGTTTACTTTGATGTAAACTTTTACTTTGTGTATCGTTAAACGTTAAGTTAGTAAATTTGGGACAATTTACATGTGAACATAAATTAAAAGTATAAGTTTAATCTTAAATTCAAATATAATTGAGGTATTGCTGTATAGAAAATTTTAACCTTGGGTTTAGTCCATTTACGTGAAACGCAATCGCTTTTAAGGAAATCAGTATTCTGTGACTCCAAACAAAAAAGAGCTGGGAGGCTGCCAAAG
This sequence comes from Bilobella braunerae, assembly GCA_034694865.1. Taxonomy (NCBI): domain Eukaryota; kingdom Metazoa; phylum Arthropoda; class Collembola; order Poduromorpha; family Neanuridae; genus Bilobella; species Bilobella braunerae. The sequence goes on from JAQFYP010003987.1 coordinate 8,563, forward strand.
TTCAAAGAAGCGTTTTTTTTTCTTTTTTCAAACAAAATTCAAATATTCGAGATGTTATGAGCACGGTAGGTGCGCTCGCTATAAGGTAGACAAGAGAGATCCGTCTGCCGAAGTCCTACTCTGCCACCACCGCCCGTCCGAGAGGAGTGCGGGACGGAAGCACAAACAAAATTTCAAAATTTTGATTTAAAAAAAAACGACGACGACGGTGGATTTCAATTTAAGAGATCTTCGAACAGAGGCTTTTTTATTGTGCCCAGCAGGATGCTTTTGTTTATATTAAAGTCCGTTTAATAACCTGATTCTGAACCGAGCGGGATGCAATATCCTTTTGTCCACAAGAAAAAAAACGTTTTGAGGGTTTTCAGAGCGGGGTTTTTTGAAACGGGGCATTTGCCAACCAATCGCAGTCGCGTGACCTAAAATTGATATGAAACGCTCTGTACTATACAACGGGTCTTACTTGTTTTCAGAGAAGACTGGAAGTACGTGGCTATGGTAATCGATCGACTTCAATTGTGGATCTTCTTTCTCGTAACGGCCAGCGGAACGTTTGGAATCCTTTGTGATGCTCCACATATATTTGAGCCTGTGGATCACTGATACAATCATTGAACTCTACAAGGGGAAATAAACCAGGGGAATCCTACCTGTAAATGTATATTCAAAAAGCCCGCCACCATCTTTTTTGTGTTATTGTTTTCTGTGGACTTTGTTCCAGTCTCTATTTTTAGGTTTTCAATACTCAGAAGAGTCCTGCGCAGCTCGGCTGCCTCCTACTGCCATCTATGAAATTCTCTCCTACTCTCCTCGGTGCTTCCAAGACAATCGAGATTCTATATACAAACAACAACAACAGTGAACAAAACCTCCTTGCTTACTACTTTCTTATCCTTGGTTTCCGCCAAAGGCCATAAAACTAACGGTGGTGCTCCTCATCGCATGTTCTGCTGCTGAGAGTCAAGATATACCGTGCGAATTTCGCTCACGTTTGAACGGAGTGGAGTATAGGACGACACTAACGAGACAAGAAACGGAAAACGACGTAATAAACCTAACTCAGACTTACTAAGAATTCAAGAATGCTCAAGAACTAATTAAATTTTTAGAGAAAGACAACCAGATTTTAGGGACTAAAACTGTAATGAAAGTGTTTTTTAATTGTTATTCAACGCTCCAACAACGGAGGGAGTGTTAAACCAAGTAGACGTTAATTAGAAATAAGGTTAATTAAGTTAAATATTTACTTAGAAACACTTCGTACTTCGTTCTCTGCCGCCGACAGGGACGCGCATTATTTTCTAACTTGTAACTTGTAACTGTTGTGTTGTTTAAATTTGGAAAGGAATTAATTTAACTATTCTGAACATGGTGATAACCTTAGAAAAGCTCCCTGAATAACAATTAGGTGCTTGCTATACTTACGTTAATTATTATTATTGTTATTAGCAGTTAAGTTTTCCCATTTTGGATATTGCTTTAAAAATGAAAAATGGTGAAATTTAGGACCGTTAATGCTAAACTGCCGTTTTGTAAATAAGTAACTAACTAACTCCTAACTAAAAGGTATATACATAGTTTCAGGGTCAGTAATTGCGCATGATCAGAGTCTAATTGAATATGAGTAGCGCTTGCAAGCCACACTTGTTAAGGTTTGGCGCTCTTGGGCTG
>JAQFYP010003988.1:0-10233 GCA_034694865.1 Bilobella braunerae
TTTTAAATTGGATGTTACGGCAAATGGCGTTTTTAAGTACACCAAATTCCTCCTAGTTTAAGTAAATGAATCTCATGTACAGAGTGTTTCCTAATGTCTCACATACAAAAGAGAAAGTCCACTGAAAGTGTTCCTGTTTAATAAAAAATTGTATTAAAATGTACACATTTTCACAAAATTATATAAGTAACGTTTAACGTTTTATAAGTAGAAATATCATGAGTTGATTGTCTTAATTCAGAGCATTCTGTTAGAAACAATCTATAGTTTTCTTGATTTGCTATTTTTGTAAGTGAAACAACCCGAATCTGCCAAACGTCTCTGATTTTATTTCAACGTCCCATATATTTCAACGAGAAATTGTCCACCTACAGAACCTTTATAACCTAATACGAAACGAGAAATTCGAGAAAGTTAAATGTTGCTTTAGAATACAACTGTGGTTTTAAATCAATTTTTAAAAATCTGTATACATTAATTTTTTTTCTACTTTTCACGAATATAGGAATGATGCAAGGCCACTTGTGATTTTAATATAATCAAAGACGTAAGCGTTAGGTTAGAGAAAGTTTGATGGTATGTCGCAAAAATGAGAACTGTAGATCAGTAGAAATCAATGATTGTGATCAAAGTTTCAACGGTGTACTAGAATGTACAAAGCGTTTACGTTTAACGTCTTATCGTTTAGTAATAAAACAAGACTAGGCCTTAAACATACATGTGAAAGTGAAGGTGCATAGGAGCGTGTGGGTTGTTCAGTCTTTGGTGCATGAATCAATCGGAATCGGTGGATGATGGAAGGAGAGGTGGGGATACGGGTGAAAGCGAGAGGAGACAAAGGGGGGTTGGGGTGATAATATTGTTGATCAATGATGGAGTAGCGTGGGTGGAGAGGGTGAAAGCGGGAATTAGCGGATGAGTGGCTGAATGGACTAATGCCTTTGGAGAAAGTGGGTGGCTCATGGGATCACTTTCTTCTTCTAACCAAATCCCAATGAACGTAGAAAGCGAAGAGGAGCTTTCGCCAAAATGTCATCAGCCAAATCCACAAAAAAGTGAAAATTTCACATTCCAAGTCGTACGAAAGTTTTACGAAAATTCGAAGCGAAAAAAAAAACCACAGGGCAAAGCATGGATTTAAGTCTAAATTCTGAATGAGCTGCTTTTACACAGCGAATAGTATCTGAGAAGTTGATTTACTTAACTTTGTAAACGAAGGTTTCAAAAAATTATTCATTAAAATGCCATTCATATGAAAATATATTCAAAACCACGTATAATCTAAATGTCTCAGTTCTGTCTCACTCAGTTCAAAATGAATTTGAAAAATCTAATTTTCAAACGTTTAAAATTTTTAAAAAAATCTAATTAAGAAAAAAGGAATATAATTTAAAAAAAAATTCCAATATTAAAAAATCCCAGCTCATTTAAGATTAATATGAAAATTTTACAATCAATTAAATAAAATTTGAGTAATATGACTTTTTGTAGTTTCTCTTTCTGAACAAGCACTACGGCTAAAAACTAAAAATTTTAAAAAAGAAAAGTTTTTGTTTTAAATATTTTCTACACTATCTCTTGTTCTAAACAAGAGAGTATTGCTACAACTCAATAACTTAACCAATTTTCCATCTAAAGCTGCACATCTGCTTTAGTAAAATCCTGTCCTATTTTTTCCTACAGCAATTAATTTTCTATCGTTTTTTTTCGTAAAGTTTTTCATAATTTTCATTTTAAATAAAATAGGCACATAATTGAGTGAGTTTACTATTGATTATGGAGGGATTACCAATTTCTTCTCATTTGACGTTTGATTGACTATCATACGTTCAATTTCGGCAGAAAAAGGGCATAAAGAAGAGAAAAAGGGGTTGATTTTTTGATTGTTTTGGTGACAAAAGCGGCGCATAAAGTAGTGTTGTGCGCCGCCTTTCAGTGCGTCTGACCTTAGAAAAACAATTATTCTACTCAAGCCAGCTTTTCAAAAGAAATCCGCTGAATTTCAATTTTCAAAAAAAAAATTTTTAATTTTAAAGATTTTCTCAACTTTTAGAACGCGTCACGGAAATGTCGCTGCTCCAGGAGCTGATAAACAAAATTGGCAACATAGTGCTGCGGACGCTGGAAAGCGTTCGCCAACTCATAATTTCCGGTCGAAATCGATGTCGAAACCCGATCGTCACTGCTTCGAAATTTACGGATTCGATGTACTAATTGACGACACTCTGGCTCCTCGAAGTGAGTTCAGCCTCAAAATTTGCATAATTAATTCGTAACATAATTTAATTTCTTTCCCTTGCAGGTGAATTTTTCACCCTCCAATGACGAGGACTATACGCTCAAATCAGCGCTGATTGACGAATCAATTCGCATTCTGGACATCGTAGCGCTTTCTGTTCAACCAAAAAGTAAGGTAATAAAATTTTAACGATCTTCTTCAAAATTTCAACAGTATAACGTTTTTCTATAATACATAAACATTGTAAAGTTTTTTTTTCAAAATTTCAAAAATAAAAAAAAGTTGTCTTTTGTGGAGCGTCACAACTTTCTTTTTGGGCAGTGTCACGATGAATTTTTGTGACGCACTATCAGTTTATGGCCTTTGCGACTCAAGGTCATTGACCTTTGATCACTGTGACCTCAGGTTGAGCCGGTACGAGAAGCGCGTCTGTGGCTTTGGCCTCATTTGGGACGGCACGCCCTTCCCGGAGACACGCAGCATTTCGACGGTTTTTCGAATGGACACAAGCTCAACTCGTTTGCAAGGATGTGACAACGACCGTGCAGAGCAAATCAACCGAATCATGTGCAACGCCCTCTTTGTACGAAAAATGCCAAAAAATAAAGTCGACTCTGAACACTGAACGGTGTCACAGTGCTCTGGCCGGCGACCTACCACTCGGCTCCACCCCCATCAGCTCAGCAGCCAATCACAGACGAGCGCTTCCAAATGCCCTCCACCAATCACAACACCTCCGGCCGTGCCCTGGAGAAGAAGCATTCCACCAAGCTCCACACCTCTCTCGTCTACGGCAAGTCGCTGCAGCTGAAGCACAACTTGGCAACGCCCATTAGTCGCTACTGAAAAAAAAAAAACAAATCAATCAGCGATTTCAGCGATTTAAGCTTTGTCTACTTTCAAAATTGGTTTTGATGTTGCCTTTGGGCTAAATAAAGTAATTTTGAGTAATTTGTTGATGGGTTTGCGTGTTAATTGAATGGAGTGTGTTGGGAGTGGGTGAATAAGTTGGATATAGTTGGTGAGAGTCTGTTTGTGGCTTTCTTTTCAATTAACAACACCACTCTCACTTCGGAGAACAAAACAAAATGTAAAACAAAAGTTTTCCCCAACTTCACCCCCTCATTTCTTCGCTAAGCAAACAATTGCCTTCACTTTATAAATTACATTACGCTCTACACTATTTTCTCTCAACCACTCTCACTCACGACTTTCACTCCAGACTCACTTGGAGCAATTTCTGGACACAAATACCAATATCACAAAGAAGCAAGAGCTAAACGCCAATTGTAAATTTATTTAATCAAATTCAACTCAAATGCTTGCCTATTCAGTTTTTTCTGGGCGAAGGTTGTTGGTTTTCGCATGGTTAAAATTTCTTAGGTTTGAATATTTAAAAACCAATTTTGTACAGCAAGCGCCAATTAAATGGATTGCATTTAAAATTAATAGTGGACATCTCGTGTTTATTTTATGTTTATGTTTATTAAGTAGCTTTTTTTATTAGCTGCTTCATGGGAACGCTCTGTCTGTCTGCCCGCTTGCGCGATAACTCTTGAACGGGTTAACTTTTTTAAATCTGTTTTGGGAGAATATTCCAGGGGTCCAGAGTGAGGTCATTTTCGAAGTTGGATCACGAGGGTCTGACCCTTACCCCTAATGGACCCCCAAATACTTTAATACTGATTTTCGTATTTCTTCTAGTTATGAATTGTACAAAGGTTGTGATGCTTCAAATGACCCAAGTGACCTCTGACCCTCTCTCTTCAGTGCTATGACCCATTAAAGGACCCCCAAACCGTATTACAATACGCTGCTACGCTACTTGGATACGTGCGTTTGCAATGATTTATTATTTACATCAGCATTTTCTCTCGAGACCTTCACTTCAGAATCAGAATGTCTCCCAATTTGTAGTAGAAGTTAAACGCCAATTGAAAATCAATTTAGTGAATCAAGATTAAATTCGGGACCTGTCAATTCCGTCCGTTTTCGCTTGTTAACGCAAAGGTATTTTGAAAAAAAATGGCTTTGTTAGAATATTTTAAATTTTAAATGTGTCGTTGGCCTAAGGCTAAGCTCTTTGACATTGCATTTTTTAAAAAAAATATGCGTAAATTGAATTATTTACAGCGTCACCACTTTCATCCTCAGGACTTTCACTCTTTTAAAATCAGCAATTCCATCATTTTGTAATACAAGCCAAACGCCAATTGAAAATTCATGTTGTGAATTTGCAGGTTTCTTTCACGTTTTAACATTATATTACGTTGCCATTTTACACTAGTATTTTAAATAATTGGGGTTGCTTGAAAATTTAAAAAGTTTTAAATGTGTCACCTAAGGCTAATAGTAGTTTGACATGGCATTTTAAAGGGAAATTACACGAAAATTTTACTTTTCTACTTTCAACCTCAAGGCTATACTCTGGGCTATAATTTTTTTTATGCTATTTGACATTCGCCTATGGCCTGGTCAACATATGCTCAACATATGATTCTGTGTGCGAGTGAGTGGGGGAGGGTGGTCTCAGCATGTGAGTTGACTAGGAAGTTTCTGAGAGTGAGGCAATTGGCTTTCTGCTGAACACTGATCATGGGTTTGACCACCGAGGAGCCTCTGCTTAGGCAGAGGCCGATCAGCGCCAAACGCATACCGGCTCAAGCACACCCTCCACAACCGCAACCACTCCACGCTTCCACTCACCACCACTACCCCACCACTCACTTTTTTGTGCGGCTATCGAGATTCGATCCCGCGGACTACGCGTCTTGGGCTACTCTGGGCTATAATTAATAATCGATAATTAGCGCTTACAGAACTATAAATAAATATGTAGTAAAAATGTAACTAATTTGTAAGGAGCAACAGTAAAACGCCACTGATATACTTATTAGAAAAACGAGTAATCAAAGTTTCTCTGCTTCAGTTTAACAGCCAACGCGGTTTCGTAAGTGTACGTTTTTATATTCTGTGAGTTAGGAATACTTGAATTATTGAAATAACTTAATTTACCAATAATCACCTTACGTCAATAACTGCTGTAATTTTCAAAGGGATAAATTAGAAAATGCTTCACTCTCTCCAGCACTTTCACTCAATACTTTCACCTCCATCATGCAATTCGGTATAAAAATCACATGAATTTAACGTGCATAGCAGCAGCCACTAATCGACATTATTTTAGGAGATGTTCTTTTTTTTTTTCAGGGTTCATTTTTGTTAAGCCACTCTGAGTTTTTATAATGTTTTATGAGATTTCTCACTGTGTTTTCAATATTTAAAAACAAATTCATGGTTTCATACTGCATAAGTTTATTGTAATTTTATTCAAAATGAAAAAATCTTGAAGGATTACAATCTGAAAGATTCCCTTATTCTGTTTATTGCATTTCGTTTGTTGAGAAATGGGCATGATTTAGAAAGCATAAATTCCAAAAGGACTCAGCGGTGTTCTAAATGGAGATGACAGGGAAAGGAGAGGCACTTTCTCCATTGTCCTTCCTTCCAGCGATCCTCCAGCGATTCAGCGTCTCAATGCAAAAGCACTGAATCTGAAAATAAAATCTACAAAAAAAAAAAAACATAAAAACTAGCAGAAAAATACCTTCGGCAAAGGCTACTAAAACATTATCATGATATTATCGTGCACTCCCTATACAATAAACATGCCGAAAAAGTATCGTAGTTTATGCTTATTTTCGTAAAATGCAGAAAGATTATATAAATAAAAACAGATCATAAAATATTTGCCTCAAATATGATACGGAGCATTTCTGATGTTGTTTTTTTTGCTCCTTACAAAAAGGTGTGAAAGTAAACCGAAAGTGAAAGTAAATGAATCTTCTATTGACAAAATTGTATACTACATAATTTAACCTAAAAACAATAAATTGTGACTTTACTTAAAAATTTTAAATGGCAGTTTTACTTGCAGCACTATTCACTTTCTCTCACTATCTACCTTTCTGAGGATCAAATGCTCTGTTCAAAATTGTTTCGTTTTTATACTTCGACTTTCTCTTTTTCCATGTATACATGCACACAAAATGTACATTTACACATGAACATAAAACACAAGTGTATCAAAAATAATAATGTGCAATTCAAATGCTTTAGGCGAGGGGCCCTTTGGAAGGTCATGCAGAAAGACTTCACGTTTTCATTAGCCCACTTCATCAGGGTCAGGGAGGACCGCCGCAGCGAGCTCAGAATTTTTTTTTCCAAAACCTGCACTTTGTCTTTTCTCAATGCTTTGAGGGAAGGCATGGCAAGGGTCAATTTTAGAAAGGAAAAACAAATTCAAATTTTGGAAATTTAAAACGAAGTAATTTACAAGCAAAATTTACCAAAGACGCTTTTATAAAAAAAATATCATATTGTCTCGTGGTGTTCTCCACTTCCGGAAGATTCGACGGGTCAGTGCATGACATTGGCGCATTGTCCTGCGGTCGGCGGTTACAGAGGGACGGAGGGCGAGACCGTGTTCATCGGAGGGATCTCTCTTGTGCTTGATCTGTTCGGCGGTAGGCTTATAACTTGACGAGGGCGTGGTCGTGTCGACTGTCGGCGTTGTGCTTAGTGTCCCGAGACGTTGAGCGTGTCCGGCGGGATACATTTCGTTTTTGTGGTCGTTTCGACTGAGCGGTGGAGCCAATGTACTGCGGTGGGGTGGATCGTCGAACGGAGGTTCAGTGTCCTTGAGCTTGGCGATCATTCGCCGTCCTGCCACCAAAGGTCCTCGTCGTTTTGATTGGTCGTCGAAGAGGGGTACCGGTGAAAACAACGCCGCTCCTATTTGTCACAGGTTACTGGTGACGTAACGGCTGGGGGACTGATGAGGGGACGGTGTATCTCAACTGTAGTGATCAAATGTACAAATAATTTTTTATTTGTACAATAACTGATGATGAACAAAAGGTCAATGACATGTCGACTAACGAAAGGAACGAGGTGACGGTAAAATGTCGAGTAAACCAAGACTGGCCACTACTAACTACTATGGCACTTGATGGAATAGGGAGAATGTCAGGGGTCAAGGGTCCAGGGGCAAGAACTGGAAGTGGACTAGGGGGACTGGGGGTACCTGTATGCAAAGGCCAAGTGCCTACCTGACTCAGATCCGGTTCCAACCAAATAAAAAGGTCAAAGGTCCCAGTGGTGCAACGACAGGACCCGTAGGCCACTACTTTTATTATTCACAGATTAAGAGCAAACTGAGACACAAAACAAGAAGGAAGAAATGCTGGAAGTGACGAGTGAGCGGCACAGGTCCTCTCTCGTTGCCTCCAGAAATGCGTCTTCTCGAGTCCAGAGCAAATGACGGGAGGTAAAGGGGATTTGGGTAGTGTGCAGAGGGGAAGCGTGGAATACAAGGCGAGGTTGCTTGGTTGGCGCGGCACAACGTAGCTCCTCCCTATCTCGCCAGTGGTCCACTTGAGCCCTAAAGGGAATCGGTGGGCCTTTGGAGGGGTAGGGGTGACGCTGAGGGGTTAAGGGTTACAGTGAGGGGTTAAGGGTGACGATGAGGGGTTAAGGGCCCTTGTAACCCTACACACTCCTATCTATAGGCAGTGCCATCAAACAAATCGAACACACTGAATGACCTCAAAAGAAATAAAGTACTGATAAGAACTATGACTAACCATACACTTGTCTGCAAATAAGTGTGTGAAACTAATTAATATAACCTATTGGTGTTGCGTCCAAGGGGTCAATGACTTCTTGGGCGTGACAATATCAATCAAACACTATTGTGCTTTTATAAGCTTGCGCAATCTGCAAAAATAAAAAGTCCGCAGAAGAAAGTGTAGCTATTTAATGTTTATTTATCTAACTTAAATGTCAATTACTTTTCTAAATTTTAGCAACTAAAGAAGTAACTCGAATATATAGTTCTACCGTCCAGTGGTTTTTCTGTGTGCGCTCAAAATAACGGTATAGGTGCAATGTAGTTCAATGCAATTCACTAAAATCTTGACAGATGTGACTATTGGGCCTCTTGCTCTTGAGACCTCAACAACTCACTCTAATGCTCTGCGTCACTGTGTGGCGATATCGCCACACAATTGTATGCAAAACGTGTCTTTATAATTTTCCTGTTGCAACTTTCACTTTAAGATAAAGTGAGAGAATTACGGAAAAATGTGAATATGCCATATATGGATTTTTGAAAATAATTCGAATGGGAAAGTAAATTGAAAAGGAAAGTTGCAAGCTAATTTTAGAATGCCAAATCCTCTGCTGGATTTTGAACTTTCACTTTTGCAGGACAATTGAACTTTGGGCTGTTTTCAGGGGTCCTTTGAAACTTAGCCGTCATAATCTTCTTTTCTCCACTCCTTTTTCCACCGCACAACGGCATCATTTGCCCATCTCTGTTCTAACTTCAAAGGTATCTGCCCATCTTTGCTTTACTTTCACTGACCAGCCCACAAACTTCAACCAGAATTTGTCCACCTATGCGACCTGCAGAGCGTTTCTTAACTCCATACAAAAAGAGAAAGTTCAGAAAGTTACTCGCTTGAGAATAAAACTGGGTTTCTAATTTATGATTTTTAAATACACTTCTTCGTACATTTAAAAAAAATGATTTTTGTATTTTCGTAAACTTTTTTTGAATCTGGCTGCAACACCACTTGTATTTTTATTGTTAACTTAAACACGTCAAAATAACTTGACCCTATAGTTAGAGCGTTGGCCCGATGTTAGATGTTAACTCCGCTAGCATCTGCTGCACTTCCCATCGAAGCAATTAAGAAGCTAATTGAAACTGTGGAGCACTGGAGAAGTATCTCGAGGCTTCGCTCAGGCCCAACAGCAGGCCCAAAGGATGATCCTTGTTGATGTTTTTTTTTGTTAATTTCTTTTGGTGTCTTATATGGACATTTGATTGACTGCGGTAAGCTCAATTTCGGCGGTAAAAAGGCAAAGGGAAGAGAAAAGGGGTTGATTTTTGATTGTTTTGGTGACAAAAGCGGCGCATAAAATAGCGTTGTGCGCCACCTTTCACTGCGTCTGACCTTAGAAAAACGGTAGAAAAGCCGAAAAACCAAGTCCCTCCATCTCTGGTTGGCTGCTACAGGGGGCCAACACCTTGCCTTTCTCACTTTCACCACAAAATTAAAACACTGCTTTCACCGCCATATAAAAAATTCAGGCATGACAGAAGCGTAAAAGTTGGGAACGCCAAGCTAAAGACATTTTTGTGACACTTGTTTGCTCATATTCTATTTTCACTTTCACTAAACATTGTCGCTTGTTTCGACGCCACACAAAAATATTTCAAATAATAATGACACTTATTATGATAAAGCAAAGGTTGCAACATTCGCAGGAAGTGTAGTGCTATTTTGTACTATTTGGTCAATACATATGATCAATCTAAAAATTTAAATTAATTGATGAACATTATGAAGTCAATTAGAATTTAAAGTTAGTTTAATTGTAAAATTGTAAAAAAAATTATTACTCTTTTAAACTAATAAAATAATTAACTTTTTCTGCTAATTCATATCAACCTTCGAATTAGCCTTCCCGAAAAAGCGCCTTGAGTTGCAATTGGGTTCTCTTTTTACTCATTTTTTTGCGAAAACTTTCCCTTGAAGAGCTCATTACTCAAAAAAGCAAAACAACACATTAGTAGACGGGGCCCGGTTGTCCAGTGGTTAGCTTCTCCGCTTCTCCACTGGCATCCGGAGATCGAGACGCTCGGTTTCTCCATGGAGAAAGAAACGTCGACGTTGCTGGTCTCGATCACCCCAAGATAAAAATTGCCAAAGGACGATAAACGTCCACGCTCCGGAGAGAAGTGGAGAGACGAAAGCACACCTAACTTGGAGTGATCTCTCGACTGCTATCTTATCTGGGAAATCTGCATAACAGATTGATTGCGTGGGGGTAAGTCCACCCAAGGAGTTCCATAAGGAAGCATCCTAACTCTCTACGTTAAAGCACCTTGAGTCGATGGGATGATTTTCTGTGCTCATTATCCA
>JAQFYP010003989.1:0-10232 GCA_034694865.1 Bilobella braunerae
TATTTTTAGTTACGTTGGGTTTAGAATATGGATAGCCATGAGTTAGGTGCGTTTTGAGGGGTCGGCTCTCGGGGGTCGGCCAAAATTTTTGAGGGACCAAAAATTTTCATGTATGGTGGGTGGAAAAAAGGGGTTTTTTCTTATATCGGTTTAACCCAGAGATTTTGGGTCCGAACACCCCACCTGCTTACTACTGTTTAATTTTAGGTGGAAGCGTCCATCCCTCCCTACCTTCCTTTTTCATAGCGGACTTGTCCAGCAGCCACCACGAGGGTGAACATCAGAGTTGGCATCGCCTTTGTGGTTCCAAATTAATTAAATACATTTAATTATTGATAATATATATATTATTTAGAATTATTTGGTAGTTATTTGTTATAGAGTTTAGGTTTATTTACCAGTAGTCCCCAGTATCCACCCACCCCCATCTACGATTTCGCCCCGACCCTTCCACCCCAGTACCCCTTTCTCTAGCCCGCCTTCCCAAAAGCTCCCTCCCCACAAATTCCAGCTCCCTTTTAACCTCGGACCCCTGACAATTGCCCTATCTGCCATTACTGCGGAATCCCTGGCCATGTGAAGAAGTACTGTCGTTGCGTCATCGGAAATCTACATGTAGTCCATCCCTCCCTTCAGCCAACTCCTCTTTTGTCCTGCAGCTTTGGACCTATAGGTCAACCCCGTCTTCCAGTCCCCCTTATGTCCCTTTCATTCCAGCCCCCTATATTCAGAACTCAACTCAGACCCTCCATGCATCCACCCACATACACAACACAACCCAGATCCCCTATGCACCCACCCTAAACTGACTTTGTAGTCAAACAAGTGCTCTCCCGCTTAAGTCCCCTACTGGAGAGCATTAACACTTCCATTCTAAGGCTCGGTCGAACTCCAGCGCAGCCTGAGGCAGAGACTGTTGAAACTGTCGACTCTCCAACCCCCCAAATCCAGAGACCGCCTCGCATTAAAGTTGTGAGAAGACGGTGGGGCCCAAACAGGCGGCTTTTGAGCATGCTTAGTAGTGCCATTTTGAAAATTTCGAATGAGATACCTTCTGGTAATTAGTCTGATCTTTCCCACTCTCCATCCCCAACCCTTTCAGCCAGCCCCGAACTCCTTCCAATAACAACCTAGACAACTTCATATTCAGAACCCCGCCCTGAAAAACCCTCCCATATACCGTTCTTAGGTGGATTATTCCTAGAGATTCCCCCTACTCCCACCGAACCTGAAGGCACCCAAACCCATCCAGTAACGTCTCTGCCCATTCCAGTTCTCCAGCCCAGTCCTAAAGGCCCCTTCCGTATTTTTTTAGGTGGATTGTCTCTAAAGAGACCCCCTCCTCACACCAAAACAGAAACTCCCCCGACCCCCCTTCCAGAAACCCAGTCCATTGCCCTCCAAACCACCCTTTATAGGTATGGCGACAAACCCATCTTCTTTCTAAAAGATAAGAGTGTCGACCTTCACCCACTTCACCCCGATTCAGACCCTTTTAGGTTTGGAAAGTTGCTCCTCGACGACATAGAACCCTCCCTTTATAAATACTTTGTAGAAGGCCAGGAAACTAAAGAAACTATTTGAATCAAGTTGGTTACGTTCTACGGCCACACCCATCTACCCACCTACGCCGGTTGGAAGAAGAGGATGCGCGAAGTAAATTGCCCATGCCCACCTCCCTTCTAGGTTTGTTTTCCACTCTGTTACTTCTATTTAGGTTACCCTAGTTCCCAATTTTGAAATTTGCCCTTTCGATCAAATAGCCCCCTCCCTTATTCCCTAAATGTTTCAAGACCCATGTTTTGTTACAGAGCCAGCCCCTGATTGACAGAGACCCCCCTCCCTTATGTTTGCCCGGTGTTTTGTGTTTGTTTTTGGGTTTCCGTGTTAGAGAAACCGGAAGAAGCCGAAGTTTTGGAGGATTTTGTTGCCGTCTGAGTTCGGAAGACTGGACGATTGAGTTTTGTGAATGGTTTTTGGCTGAGAAATGTCATGGTTTGTGGCTGAAAGATGCCATGGTTTTGGAGTGGATTTGGCTACCCGAGTTCGAGAAACTTGGTGAAGCCGAAAAGATTGACAGCCCACTTGGACTACCCCTCCTTGCCCGATTTTGTCTCTTTTTTAGGAAAAGTCTGGCTCTGTCCCTGGTACCCCAAAACCCCCTCCCATTTTGCCCATTCTCTGACCCATCATTTTGGCCCGCTTTACCCCTTTCCGTTCAAGGTCAAATTGTCTTGCCATGCATCCCCAAACCCTTGTCCCGATGTGCCCTTCTCTCCCTAACCCCGTTTTGACCCTTTTTAGGTTGGAAGATGGACCCTGCCCCTCTCGACATTCCCTTTCCCCTTTCCATAGGTTTTGACTTGATTGTAGGTTTTTGAGCGCGGGTCGCGTTTTAGCAACCCCGGGGGACTTGTAGGGTTACAAGGGCCCTTAACCTCTCATCGTCACCCTTAACCCCCTTAGCGTCGCCTTCCCCTTCCAAACGCCCACCGACTCCTTTTCGGGCTCAAGTGGACCACTAGAAGGGGAGGAGCCAACTCGTGCTGCGCCAAAAAACCTCACCGCAATTCACCTCGCTTCCCCTTACCGTTCCCATTACCTTCTCTTCACTTGCTCTTGGCTCGAGAGACACGTTCCAGAAGCCTCCGAGGAAGGACCTGCGTCGCTCCCTCGTCACTTCCAGCATTTCTGTATTTTGTTTTGTGTCTCCGTTTTTTTCGACAATAAAAGTAGTGGCCTACGGGTCCCGTCTTCGACCTTTCATTTGTTGTGGGATCTGGATCCTGGAGACAGGTAGGCACTTGGCCTTTGCATATTGGTTCCCCCATTCCCCCTAGTCTCATTCGGTTCTTGCCCCTTTTGACCCCTGACCTTAACACCTTCCATTAATACACATGGCAATTTACCTAAAGCGATCCTAATTAATTAATTAAGTTTTAAGAATTAAAGCATCGTAATTTGTTTTATGCTGTAACTTTTTCTTGGTGTGTCCTATGCTTTTGACACCTTGTATATGACTAAATTAGTCAAATTTTAGCACTAGAAATGGCCATCAATATTGTGTGGAAGCTTAACTTTTTGTCAAAAAAAAGAAAAAAAAGGAGCAAAGTAGAGCTAGAGTAGAGTAGAGCAAAGAATGTGCGCCGACCTTGCTACTGAAAACCAAAAATTTATTTATGTAAACCAGTTAAATTTAGTTGTTTAGTAAAGAAATTTAAATAAAAATCTTCCTGTCCAAGGACGGGTTTGATTGGCTAGTGTTTGCTGAATAAACAATTTGAAAACCTGATTAATAGTAATTGACAACGCAATCGACTGTTTTTCCCTAACTCGATTTCAAGCAATTAGAAGCAAGCTAAACTTGTATAAATTTCCTTTCTTTTAGTGACGTCAGGGTTAGACCATTTTCGACTTTCAGTTTACGTGTAAAATTGTGTATTATTAATATATAAATGGTGCAAGTAAAGTCAAGCGCAAGTTTACTTTATTCACTATGACGTGTGAAAATGATTTAGTAGGCAACATCTGGGATTCTAATGTGAACGAAGGCATAATGCAAACTGATAGTGGTGTTTACTAAATATATGCTTAGCGCTATAAGCGTAGACATTATGCGCTATGCGCATACCCATTATGCGCTATGCGCATATCCATTATGCGCTATGCGCATATATACCCTAGTGTGAGTATGACGGCAATACGCCGGCAGAGGGTAGAGTTAGCGTCTTCCTTGGGTTCCCCTGCTTTGGAGAGCAGGGATGACAAACAGCCCCGTCACCGTACTACTATGTAGTCTCATTCAAATTTCCAAAATGCCAGTTGAGGCACTTTTCGAACATTTGTTGCCTAAGGCTGTAGAGTCTATAAATTTTTGAAAAATTTTGGCTGACCTCTTTTTCAAACAAATTTTAGCAAATAGATTAATTCTCTCCTAAGGTAAATTGAGAAAACGAGCCTGAAAAAAACAACTACTATGGCGAACTTTATACGTACCGCTCCCTGCAAGTATAGAAGGCACAACTCTGTTTATTCCAGAACTCGTCAGATGTCACTGAATCTTATATTAGTTTCAACAACACCACTAATTTCCCGAGTAGCAAAAAAAGCGGTTGTTCGGTTCAATCGTTCAGTCGTCAATAAATAAATTATGTTCAATCAAACTTTTCTTCGGCCTTTGGGTCTTCAGTTGTAAAGGTAAGGCAAAACGCAATTTGTTGGGCATTTTTGGTAAGAGGCATTACATAACTCAGTGGTTCACACTGACAATTTTAATGTTTGTCTTCCCATAAGTAGTGGAGATGCCGCGTTCGATCCCATTCTTTGGTCTTCTTAATGAATGTCATTCCTGCCTTGCGAGTGCAGATGCCTGAGAGTTAGTATTATGAGCTAAGATAGGAGATTAGCATTTGATAGATAATAAGGCGAGATTTCTTCCCCTAAGTTAGTCAGTTGCAGGTAAATTGCTTCTGGTAGTCAGAAACAAATGCGGGCGAACATGAAAGAAAGGCATGAGGTACTTTTTTTGGCATCTTGGGTAATAAGCCCTAGCTAGCGCATTGGTAAACATTGCCAACCTCACTACAGGTCACAAAGATAAAGTATAGATGCAAAGCTGTTTTTAATGAAATTTGACTTAAGTAAAGATACATGTAAAATAGATTGGCTTTTACTTACTTGCAGATTTTGTTTGATGACCACAGGGGTGATATATAAAATTAAATTGACTAACAAGCACACCGCGCGTCGTGATTCCTTCTGATTGACCTTAAACTTTGTGGACATGTTAAACCAATCATAAAACTAATCCCCAATTTTTGTTTTTTCTCCATGGCCATAAATTTGGAAAATATTTCAAAAAAAAAATTCCCGGTTCCCGATATCTTTACGGGATTTAACACGTAATACTTGAAATTTTTTGTTGTCCCCCCTTTCTGAGTATCAAGAAGTGAGTCGTGACCTACCATTGTATTTGATTAATCAGTGCAAGTCCGTGGTCGTATAACACATACACACATCTTAATTTCGATGTACGTATCAAAAACCCAAATGAAATCGAAATTTTTATTTGGGCAGTGAAATTTTTGATTATGTTGTTTTTTAAGGTACATATAAAAAATTCTTTACATCAAAATGGAAGATGGAATATGCATTATACAGTGGTTGTTCACAATCACGACTCACTTTTGGAAGTTTTAGAATATAGGGACCACATAAAATTTCAAATTATTACATGTTAATTCCCGTAAAGCTTTCCCAAACCGGGCTTCTCGAAATCGTTTTTTTCGGAAAATTTTCAAAATTAATGGTCATGGAGAAAAAACAAAAATTGGGGATTAGTTTGATGATTGGCTCAACGTGTTTACTAAGTTTAAGGTCAATCAGAAGGAATCGCGACGCGCGGTGTCCTTGTAAGATTAGAAATAGCTGACAATGTACCCCGATTTGTTACCATCGGAAGGTCAAACTATCGGTAATGATTTTTAAAAAATTCAAATCTCAACCTCTATCTGTTTACAATTTTAATAAAAATATGAGCTGGCGGTGAGCCTATTTTCTGCATTGTCCCTTCTAACTCCTGAAGTAACCTATTTCCCTGACCTAATGTAACAAGAGCCATTACAATTCCAACAAGTTAGAACATTAACATTACATTAACCTAATCACTGTGTAGATTTCATGAGAAGGCTAAAACTTGCTAATTAACTGAGACAGTAAATAAGTTTGGCAAATATACCATAAAAAACTTGAAAACAAGTAAAGCCTAACTATATTGTAAATTTGAATGGGAAAATGACGAGCTATTTTTTGTTTAAAAGCTTGGAAGTTGTCAACACTTTCCCATGTAAATTTTATATTTTAGAGCCTCCCGTGCAAGAGGATTTAACACACTAACCTACTGTATTACAATTTCGAAGATGCTACTAAAGAAAGCTTTGCCAATGCTTGCTCTTTTTGCCACCATAGCTAATGTACAGGTAACTCAACACAGTAAAACAGTAACTCAACCAAATAATTGAAGCCATAGAGTTGACCAGTGTTCCTTTCTTTACAGAGTTGGCGAGACCCTTCTCAAGAAGACGTGATTAAAATCAGGGATACACTATTAGCAAGCAAGTTTTGGGACTCTACCGGGCTTTATAACTACAAAGTTAATTCATGCTTAACACCGGAGTCAACCAGTCTACTGCTTGCTGTTGGAACTTATCTGAATCTAAAATACTACTATGCTGCAATCAACACCAAAACAAACTCCGTGTCCACCTACCGAGAATGTGATGTCTCTATTGATCAATCTCTTGCCGATTATGTTCAACTTCTTCAGGCAAGTGCAGAAGCTTACGCTAGCAGGAAAATTTCCAAATTGCCAAAATGGAAATTTGGTAGTCCAACAGGAGAGATCATTTCAGCAGTAGCGATGAACAATATTAATGCGCACATGTCTCAAGCGGCCGTTCTCAGATTTTGGAAAATAAATTCAGAGTCGCTAGTAGTGATATTTAAGGACGAGAAGAAAACCCCGTCAGAATATTACTTTGGTGCATATCGGGTGGTTGAGGACACCACTGCCAAACAATGGATATGTGTAGAGCTCCTGGGAGATCGGAAAGCATGCCCGGCAGACGCAGAGGATAGTTTTTGGGATGAATATGCGATATCATTTTGCCTAGGTTGGCTCAGCCTCAAACAAATTTATGGCTCCGAGAAGGATGAAATTAAAACTGAAGATATTTTAAGTAAGATTAAGAAATTTAAAAGTTGGGTTCCGAAGAACGATGTAATAATCAGAATGGACCTGCAAACTTTCTTTGCTAAAGACGTGCATTACATTGTGCAGCATGAACCTTTTGAGCAAGATTTTTTTTTTTGCAAAACTGACAAATGGAAACATTACTTTAGTCGGAGGCTTAGGCTCTGCCGAAGACGCTTTCCAAGACAGTTTCCGAGACAGAAGCTATGGCGAAGCTTCAACAAAATTACTGGTAAATTATTTTTGTAGTTGTAATGTAGTATAGTGCAGTCATATGCCATCAAATTTGCAAAAAAAAAAAAAAAAACGTGACAAAAAGCGTGAAGAAATGGCACTTCCCATACTTTAAAAAAATGTTGATTAGTTGCATTTTGAAAATTGAGACCCATACCATGCCAATGTAGTGGGTGAAAGCCTGGAAAGTTGCAGTCGTAGAGGCTGATCTTGTGTCAGTGTGCGTAGGGTAGTGTTCAGCCTCTGCACAATGCAGGGGCTCCTCGGTGGTCAACCCCACGTTCATTGCCAAGCAAAACCTTCTCCGCATCACGCCTCAGAAATTCCCAGTCACAGGCTGCTACCATCCTCCCCCACTCAGTAGCACTAGCAAGCATGTTAACCAGGCCATAGGCGAATGTCATTGAGCAAGAAAAAGAAATAGAGAAAGAATCATACTCACAAGGGTTTGACCAACTTGGCTAATTCACCCTAGTAACTGTGATTGTAACATTTACACAAAAAAATTTTTTTTCTTAAAAGAAAAACAAAAACAGCGCTCTGTTGCTTGTAAAGAGTGAACTTACTGCAGACTAGCCTGCTAAAATACTGCAATTTGGTCCCAACCCGTATTTAAGAAATGAAAAATTAAAATGCAGAATCATCTGTATTAATGAAATATTTGTCATGGTTACCTTATTCTATGTTCTACCAAAAGTTTTTGTTTCATTTCCTTGACTAACTACAAATATTTTAACTCTCTTTTTTTAGAACTGGACAACTACCGCTTGCACAGATGATCTTCTTGTGAACGAAATACTCACCCACTTGAATGCAGAATTGATTGCTTTCTCGTGGACTCCAGACCTTGTACTGGTCATCTGTGAGCCTAAAACTTCAGCTCCGTTCTATGTTGCCGCCAAACCAGAACCCAAAAACAGTTATGGCTTTGACATTCTTGCTGGCCAATCTAAATTCCAAGACAGAGAAAACTACGCTGAGTTTATTAGTGCCATCAAAGGAGCCGCGGAAGTGTACTATTTCAGCCGAGTACAAGAAATCTCACTGGCTACGCAAACCGCGGTCCCGACCATGATGGCCTAAAAGACCCAATGACGGCTTTTTAAATAATACTGCACGCAACTACTGTAGCACATTTGTCACAGAAGTGTCTATCAGTAGATGTATCTTACAGATGATTTCTTGATTAGATATTACACGTATTTTGTAACTCTGCACAAATTCCAATCTGCACAACTTAATAAACTTGTACACTTCAGTTAATCGAATGACCCGATTGCCAGGTCATACTTGACCCTTACGCAGTCAAGCTGTTACAAGTACAGTCGAGCTTACCGCAACCCCTTGTGATTGGTTTTACCCTATTGCTGTACAATGCTAACCAGTCATGCACAACAATTGTCAAATAGCATAAAAAATTATCGATACACAACGAATAGATACCCGATTGCATAAAACCGTGGCAATTTACCTAAAGCGGTTATTTTAATTCTTACAGCATTTGCTTTATTCTGTAACTTTTGTTTTGGAGGCTAAAAACCAAAAACTTGTCTAAAGCATTTAAATTTAGTTGTTTAGTAGAGAAATTAAAATGAAAATCCTCCTGTCTTAGCACGGGTTTATTTGGGTAGTGTTTGCTAAATGAACAATTCTAAAACCTAAATAATTCAAGTTCACAACCTCATCTACAGCTTTTCCATATATTACTTCATACAGAAGCAAGCTAAATTGGTATAAATTCCCTTTCTTTTAGTGAGGTTTGTTTTGACCATTTTCAGTTTACGTCTAGAATTGTGTATTATTAATATATAAATGGTGTAAGCAAAGAAAACCGCAAGTTAACCTCATTAACTAGGACGTGAGAAAACTAATTAGTTGGCAACCGCAAGATAATTTAATTAACGTTGGTGAATTGATTAATCCGGGTGAAGCTTGTGGTTAGGCTTGTTGATGGAGTGGGCAATGGACTTTCGTGTACATTTCAAAATGCGAGTTGGTTTGTCTAGTTACATTTTGATAATTTTTAACAACTCTTAATCACAATTAATTAACTAGGAACTCTTTAAGCCAATTAGACCTTATCAATAGCTTCACCTTGATCCTCTCGACCGAATAAAACACTCAATTCCCAGTCATCTGTTGTTAGTTGTTAAACTAAATTCACAATTAATTAATTCTAAATCATCTTCAAACCACTCAGAAGTTTTAGTGATCATCGGTATATCTACAAATCCCTAGTTGTGTGCAAACACAATTTTCAAAAGTTTATTTTTGTTATGTAGCTTTAGCATAGATGGACAAAAATAATAATTTGTTAAACTGTTCTCTTAATAAGTTAATTATGGTTAGCTTTTAGTACGAGTCAAGGCTAACTTGCCTGTCATGCCTGTCCGTCTGCGACATCGTAGTGGACAAAACACATGTCACAGCGTCCAAAAATTCTGCACGCATGACCATTGGTTTAAATCGGTCCACTCTGTCACGATGTCCGGTTCAAACGGTCACCGTACATGGAAATTGTACATGTTCAAAAATGCACTCTAAGATAAAATTGCTAACTACGACTATTTTTTTTTGCCGCTGAATTTACTATTGTCTGTATTTTCCCGGTAACAATTCTTGGAGTAATTTAAAAACTACCAATATTGCGATTCGTGAAAAACAGAAGGGCGACAAACTCTTCACATGACGGACATTCAAATTGTAAATGACATCATGCCTAATATTGTGGTAGTTGACATACAAATTGTAATACACTCTGTATTCAACTTTGTGTTAATTCCAAACTTACCTTAAACCGCCGCTTCGTGGAACTCTGCCATTGATTGCACTCACTGTGTCAACAGTCACAAGAATGAAGTTGAGGAAGCGGCTTCACGACCTATTGCTACAATTGCTATATTTCCTAAATTTTTGTTTCTAATTATGAAAATTGACATTAAATTTAAATATGCAGCATAGATAGGCTTTTAGAAATTGACAATCGAGGCATGAAAAATCTTTGGTTTCAAAGTTTCTCTTTGCGGACTGGCAAGTTTGACATTATTGATAATACACTAAAAATAAGAAATACTGTCACCCTATTTAAAACTGTCTACATCTAAGTTTAGTAAACTGTGGTGAAACGGTCAACCAGTAGCGGAAGTAGGAAAGTTAGATTTAGAAAGATTTTTTTTTTTCAAATTCTTTGACATTTGCCAATTGGCCTGGTCAACTGTGGTTGTGCTAGTGAATGGGGGAGGGTGGT
>JAQFYP010003990.1:0-10230 GCA_034694865.1 Bilobella braunerae
CCACTACACACACCAAACACTTTTTTCTCTGCTCGCTCCGCTCTTGCGGGGAATCGAACCTCGAACACCCAAGCTAGGACAAGTGTCCTAACCCCCTGGACTACAGGCCGTGGGCAAACAGTTTTACATTCACTAACTTGTTTTTCAATAAGTGTAGAAGATGGGAATTTTTCCTTATAGTTAGATTTGAGCTTACATGGGTCAATGGGAATATTATAAATTGTCGTTTTACTCAAACCTGAAAACAAAAATTTACGGGTCATTTAGAGGGTCATAGGATGAGGGGGCGAAGTCGGGTCAAATTTGTCATCGATAACATCATAACTTTTCGTTTCACTGAAAAAAAAACAACAACAACAAATAATTGCTTTTTTTAACTTGGGGGTCACTTAATGGGGGGTCATAGAATTAGCGGAGAGGAGTCAGAAGTTACATGGGTCATCGAAATATCAGAACTCTTCATTCTATACTAAAATATTAAAGACCCGTAAAACCCAATTTTTTGGACTTCTGGGTCACTTTCGGGGTCGAAATGAGGAGGAAAGGTCAGACCTCAATGACCTATGATCAAACTAGTCATTAAAACGCTGTTTTGCATACCGATTTAAAAGGAGTTAATCCGTTCGAGAGTTGTGGCAAATCCGAACGAGAAGAGTCGGGTTAGAGTCTTTTCTAGACACTCAAAAACCGTACTATAGTACAGACATTTTTTCTTCAAGTTTTCATAAAGTGGACATTGGGAAAGGGTCCTTGATGACAATCCAAGGTCCTTATACTTCATCAAAAGCTTTTCTCAACAAAATTCGGATTAGAATGATTTATTAATTTTCCATAAGACAAATTTTTGTCAAAAAAGCTTAAGAATTTCTACTTTACAAAAACATCATTTCTTTCTACATGTTAAACTCCTTTAAGCATTGGAAAAGCGATGTCGTCAAAAACAAATCTAAAAAGAAGCGTCATAAGTTTTTCACTCTTGTTTTAAAAAGAAGAAAAACATAATCTGACGAGGACTATGACACTACAATTTTTGAATGAAATTTTTCTCAGAGCTAGCTGCTAGTTTTCAGCAGCAGAATAACAAAGTTAGGAAATATTAGGAAGATGTGTAGTAGTCCTTAAATGTAACCAAAAGCCCTCTTACTAAACGTATGCTACAATGACTTTTTTTTTATTAAATAGCCTCTTAAGCTTCCTTTTTCACAAAACAGGCACAATAATTTAATACAAAATAGGATAAACCGTGGTAAAACGGTCAACCAGTAGCGGAAGTAGGAAACTTAAGAATTAGACAAATTTTAAAAATCATTAGACTAAAAAGTCCTGGTTTTCGGTGGTCAAGGGCTATTTCCGAGTGAACAGGGCATAAGGACTACCCTAACTTTTTAGTTCATGCAAAAGTAGGGTCTGACCTTGAAAAGTTATTTCGAGGTCAAAGGGTCATTTCTGGGTCAAAAGAGGCTTAGGAGGTCATTTAAACATTCATAACTTTTAGTTTCATGCAAAAGTAGAGTTTGACCTTGAAAGGTCATTTTGAGGTCAAGAAGTAATTTTGGGGGTCATTGGGGGGCCACAAAAAATGTCCTTTACAAATGTTGTTCCCCTTCATAAGACGAACAACTTTTGTATAGGTCATTTGTCATGTTGTCATAGAATTTTATGGTTGACCTCGACCTTTGACACCCAATAGGGTCACTTCCGGTAAAAAAAAAACAAATCCGGGAACCGATTTGAAATATGTTATGTAGTTCGTGAGATAATCGCGGTACTTGGACGGACAGACTTGACGAAAACATAAGTAGCATTCGCTTCGCTTCCGCTACTAATAAACGGAAATTTGTTGATTCGTTTTGGAAGCGAGCAATTAGGGCCCCTAAATTTTTATTTAAAAATACTACTTTAAACTAATTTAGGACTTATGACACTTGAGTCATATGCTATTTCCCAATTGGGTTTTATGAACAACAAATTTTGGTACAAAATTACGCCAAGAAAGGCTCACAAAATTGCTTTATCATGAGTCGAGATTGGCAAATGGCCTATGTCTCTAGAAGTTCTAAACAATTTCAAAAGGGTGGTTAAAGGTTCAAGTTTTTTAACTTCTATAAAACTAAAAGGATATTTGTTGACTTCTAAGTGCCCTGACTTAACCGTTTAAGCACCGTTTATTACATTTTAGTAGGAGAGTTCTTTTTCTCCTCAAAACCTTAAGAGTTCCTATTTTAAAATAACATCGGTTTCTTCTACATTTTAAAATTTGCCTAAAAAGTTGAATAGAGCGATGTCTTCAAAAACATTTTGAAAAGAGAATGTTCCAAAACCTGATGACGCCTTCATGGTAAAAATTTGCAATTTGAATGAAGCTCTACTGTTTTCTTAAATGTTGCTTTCAACTGTAGAATAAATATGTAATTAATAATAATGCTACAGGTAAGTAGAAAAGTTATTGTGTTCTTTCAGGGTTTCTTTTGGCTATTCTACACCCACTAATTAGATAAAAATGAAAAATAAGGATAGTAGCAGTTTTTGTTCTGTTAAATAAAAAAATGTTACTAGAAATACTCACGTTTGAGCAGGGATTAATATTGTAGTAAAAAAACTAGCCCCTTTCTGAATTCTAGGTTAAAAAATTCAAAGGTAAACCTTGTCATTTACTTTGATAAATTAACTCCGTCCAAGGATGGGCCAGTTATTTGTTTCTCACTAATTATTGAGCATACAGACATGGCAAATTCATTGTAGTAGTGTGCTAGGAAGTAAGTGTTGATTCAAATATTTAAAAAATTGTTAGAAAGTTGTCCTTAATACTTTCCTATTAAAAATGGCAAGCGTCTCTGACAGTTCCGAGTCTGATGGTCTTTAACAATGAGTTTAAGGTCTTCAAAAGTATACTAAATGGTCAAAACACTTCTGAGCTTTTTATTATGTTCTATAGCTTAATTTTATCAAGCTAGTTTAGGTTAGGAAGTTGTCCGCCCACACCAAAATTAGTATACGCTAAATGCCGGTGGATTAGATCAAGGGCATTGGTGAAAGTAACAATGTTAAGAGCCACGAAGATGCTTAAACGATCCTCAGGCAACCCTCGTACTAAATAGTCTACCTTCGTTTCTTCTGGCATGAGTAGATCGAGATTGGAGAAAATCTCTAGCTTCTTTGACACATACTCTTGTGCATCGTCTCCTTTCTTGTACTTCAGCGCTTTGTTCTGCGCGCGAAACTCGGCTTCCCGATCTTTAAGGTTGAAGTGCGTGGTGAAAGCAACTTCGAAACTCTTGAAAATCTCGGTAGCGTTACAGCTAACTTTCTCCATTTCGAGGCGGTAGAGAGGCCAGCCTGACGTAAACCACGTCTTAGCAGCTCCTTCCAACGCTCGATTAAGGTTGCATATGGCACCAGCAATATCGTACCCTGATGAAAAGATGTATGCCTTGTACAGCGAAAAGAACTCCACTGGATCAGTGGTTCCATCGTACTTGCGTAGGTGCTTAAAGATCTTCTTGCTGCGGTGACAATGCTTTGTTGAACTTGACCACCATATTGAGAGAATGGCGTCAATTGAGCATTTGCTCCCGAAGGAGGTACTGTGGGAGGCACAAAATTGTCGTCTCCAGCCAAAATCGGGGCATGCGGAACGGCAGAATGGAAGGAAACCACCATTGTGGGTACTTAAAGTGGCCTTAACAAAAAGGCCTTAATTGCTACAACCTAATTACTGTTGACTATGGCCAGCGGATCAAAGCCGCACAGCCAAAATCGGGACAAAATGCTTCGAATAAAGCTCCTAAGGGTGCACATATTTGAAAAAGGCAACATAGTGCAGGGTTAGGTAAGGGACTCTAAAGGGAAAGAAAGGTGTGTGAAGGAGGAAGGAATTTTCCCTTTGCTCTTCGTTTCCGGATTCTCAACTTCTTTTGCTCAGGAAGACCTTATGGTATTCCGCGTAGGAGGGACTGTTGCTGGGTTTAGCTTTCGGTTTGTCCGGACAAAGGCGGGGGCTCAAGGTCCCTGCGCACCCAACAGGCTTACTGGCCCAACAGTCTTCAGCAAAAAGAGAAACAAGAAACACTATGAAACACTAAAACTCCGCAGAAAGAGCATCGTAGGAAAGGAAAAAAATTTGGGAAAAAGAAAAAAATTTCGAATTTTGAAAATAAGTTGGAAAAACTTGGACTCACCTTTCTAAAGGGTACCTCAAAAGTTCACTCACCCACTACTGGCATGGTGACACAGTCTGCGCCACGTGCCTGCTACTCGTCGGCAAAATTGTAGTTTTGCAATGGCAAAATGACAAAATGGCGAAATGAAAATTGCAAAATTCCACGCCTCGTGGTCTACACAGGCTTATCGCTAAGCTCTAGAAAAACACTAGGGCATTACACCTTCCGTGAACGGCGAACTCAAGGTCGCCACCCGGCGTCTCTTGGCTCTGGATCTTGTGGTTATGCCACGAGGTTGTGTCTCAAGGTCAGGGTTGTTAACCCTACCACATGGAACAACTCAAGGACAAGGCCAATATGGCGGTCCTAAGCAACTCAAGGTCACGAGGTCAAAGGTCAAGTCAAGGCCGTTAGGCTCAGGCTTGACTCTTTGGCACAATATGTCATATTGTCAAAGGTCACGCTCAAAAGGGACAGAATAAGAGCCTTAATTACACTGACCTTTCTCAATTTCTCGTTTCAAGAATAACTCGCTGGCTAAAATCGCTGGGTCAAGGTCGTCACGGCGCGGGGAACGTGTTGCCAAAAGGTCGAGCCACAGGCACTCGATCCGAGTCCTACCACCAATGGGAAGCCAAAAAGGTCACATGTCACGAGAAGGAGGTCCTGCACTTTTAGAACAAGATTTAGAACACATTTCAAAAAAATTTGGCCTAATTTAGCGAGTCAAAACGCCGCTTCTCCACCATTTGTGACGAGCAGAGCGAAAGGTAAGGTTGACAGTGTTAACCACTGCGCTGGCCAGGACCTCTTACTCCAGAGGCCTCAACAACTTGCTCTAATGCTCTGCGTCACTGTTTGGCGTAATCGCCACAGTAACAATGTTAAGAGCCACAAAGATGCTTTATCGTGTGAAAACTTTGAGGGAAGCCATTGTTGTACTTGTGTATAGAGGATTCGAAGTTGGGGAAATTTAAACTTGTATCGAATTTAAAACCAATTCTAAGCCTTTTTGTAGTAGAAGGCGATGGTATCACTTGAGAAATGGAATTTATTCTACTTTTTTTGGAACAAGTATTTGGACCTAAAATGGACCTAAAATAACGGGCCTAAAATATAACCTAAGCAAAAGGACCCGGAGCCATTATAATAATTCATTTTTAATACTACTTAAGTCGTAATCTAATTACAATTAATTACAAAATTTCAATACTTTTATATCAAATATTTTAGGTTTCGCTCAATTTTGGATTATAATTTTATTTCAAGGGATGATTTCGTGCTCTATAAACGATTAGTCACTATATTGTATTAAACATTTGTTTGGGATATGTTTGTAAATACATATTAATAAATTTAAGGTGCAGGTTCTTAAATTATTAACTTCATTAACTGAAAGTTTAGGTTCAATTTGTCTAGCAAAAACCCAAACTCTGCATTTCTTTCGGTCAGATTTAGGCTAGATTTATTACGAAAACCTTGCGGTATAAAAAAGGATGTAAATATTTGCAACCAACAAGTTCAAGCTAGCCAAACAAGTTTGTATAGGACAGGAGGACAGAGTAGTTAAAATTTAAATCCTCCTGTCTTATGATATGCTTATAAGGCAAAACCTAATTTGCTTTATATTCTGTGTTTCTAGCAAGGTGTAAAGCAAAGCAATTTTTCAAACATTACAAAATTTCTGGTTGAAGTTGAGAAGCTTTTTAATTTTCAATTATAAAAATTGCAAGGATCGCAAAACACGCATGATCGTTCTATGTGTCTCAAAATGGTAGTTAAGGGTCACAGTTACCAAAACGACGATGTTTCAATGGCCTACTGCAATTTCTTGAGATAATTTAATTATCTAAGTCTAGAATTTTTACTTCTTCTACATAAACGCTCAAAACATTGGAGTTTCAATGGCTTCAAAAACAATTCTGCAAGCTGCGTCACCTATTTTTGTCTAGAGTTTGAAGAATTTAGCGAAAACAAAGTCTGATCCTAAATTCCTAAAAAAAAGCTACCCCAATTTCTTTAATCAATGAGTTCTACACTGGAGACGCAACAAGGGTAAAACAAATTTGTCCAAAAATTTGTTAAAAGTGAATTCTATGGAGTGCCTTTTCAGAGGCTATTGTTTGCATCTTCAAGCGAACTATTAATGTTAATTTGCCACAATTTTTTTTAAATTTTTTGTAAGTTTGCCAATAAGTTTCACAAAAAGAAGAATCAAAGATTTGCTGCCAAGACCTCGAAGACCAACTTTATTTTGTTTAAACAAATTTCCTAAATTTTCCACCTTTCATGATGGACTACACATTTTGACCGTATTACTAGTTTGACCATGTGCTTTGAACATTCATTTTTGACCAAACTTAGTAAACTGACTTTCATTTATACGTTTATAAACAAGTAAAAAAAAGTAAAGGAGCGTTATTTGACATTCCCCCAACTGGTCAAAATGTAAGGGAGGGTAGGAAAATGGTAGGGAAGAAGCACATTAGTATAGATGTTGTCATAAAGCATGCACAACCTACTATCGCAACAATTCGCTGTTTACATGCCTGAAGCACAAAGGCCGAGAACACACATGAGGTACGGCCGCAGCTTTTGCTAACCGCAGGTGACTCTTCGTCTTGTCTATAGGATTACTTTGAGGCTGTTGGGAAACCTATCGAGTAATTTTCATATCCTTTGTCTGTGAATACCTAATCACGAAGATACGGGCATAAACCTAACCGAAAACCATAGCAGACTTTTTTGTGTTATTAAGTTTTATAAACAAGTCCATTCCACAATTATCTCTTGTATAATAATTTGACTTTTAAAACGAAAAAGAAAACAATAAACAATGTTTCTTTTTTTTTGGAAAGCTTACAGTATTTCGAAGTGTTTTGTATGTTATGTCTCACTTGTCTTGATACGCTTTCTTCGCCAAATATGTTAACATTCTCTAATTCCTTTTTTTAATTTTTTTAGAAGTTTTTGTAGGTTCATTTTAGCAAGCGAGGTTAACTTAATAAAAAAAACTTACAATAAGCTTAACCAAACTTTTCTTTCGTTCATTTTGGTAAATATAAATAAACAAATAAAGTTAAACAATAAAATAATTTCGTCTATACATCCTCCCCCAACGTCTATTACACAATTGTTTCTGTTAAACAATCTGTCCCAATACTACCCGTCACAGGCAATCCTCAGAAGCGGAAGACTCAACGACCTATGTACCCGTTACCTAAACTTAAATGACTGACTTGTTGTGCTTAGTTGCTAATTACTCCAATTTATTAATCAATTAAAGGTAAAACTTTACAATTAATCATGAATCAAGAATTTAATCAGAAAGAATACCTTTTTGGTCAAAAGTCAGAAACTTGCTTTTTTATTTTCTTAAGTGCTAAAATGCACAACTAGAAATTGCCCCAGTTTTTACAAACAATTCTTATTACCCAGATGGTATAATATTATTATCCTAACAGCTTTTTTTAATTATTTAAAATTAGATCAATTATCGATCTTATTCAGTTATCCAACAGTTTGTTTAATTTTCAAAATTAATAAATACTTAAAAATGACAAGTTGTTTGCAGTTAATTTACTAAAGTTTTTTATAGTTTAACTAGCATTCTGTTTTCAAAGTGATTGACTTAACTTTCCCTTTAACTTTAAGATAATTTCTTGACATTTCTGTTTTAGTTTTAATAAATAGCAAGAAAGCTACTTTATGTTTGCGCTGTCTGTCCGTCCGACTATCCGTTCTCCGGAGTCACAATTATCTCAAATCTCCTTCGATAATGAGTTCATTGCGATTGTCAATTGTTAATCAGAATTGACTAATTAAGAATTTTTTTGGGCCCATTAAAGTTCATAGTTAGCTTCATCGTACGTATAAACTCCTATTTTAATGTAAAACTCAATTTTCAAATGCTATTCTTTTTTTCACAAAATTTACAAAAAAGCTCAGGCTTGTGAATATTTTACTTTAAATGGTTTTGCTGAAACTTTTGTAAACAAAAAGACAAATAAACCTTAGTAAATCCGTACACTAAAGTAGCGTCAGAAGGAAAATTAGAGGAATCATAATAATTAATAGAATAAATAGCAAAAATAAAGTCTTCAAATGTTGCAGTCATTCTTAACTGATTGCAAAAGAGGGCAAAAAATGTCACAGTGTAATGACAGGATTTATTACTTCTTAAAAGGCAATAGAGGCCTTCTAAGGACCTCTCGACACTACTCTTAACGTTTTTTGCACTAATCTTCAAATGCTGAAAAGTAAGGAGCTAGCCTTCAGAAAACTGTAGAACTTCATTGAATGAAGAATTCTAGACTTGTAGTCGTCATCGGATTTTGTTTTTTTAAAAACGAATTTCAACTAGAACTAAAAACATAACAATTCGGTTTTGGAATTGTTTTTGAAGGCAACGTCGTTTTTTTTTTTTCACTTTTTATTCAAATTATTAACATGTATATGGATTTGGTATTGTAAATTGTAAAGTAGGAATTTTTAAGATTTTGTTGAGGTATTGTTTTAGGGAAATTTAGTAAGCCGTGGGAAAACGGTTTTGCAGCGTAGCGTAAGGCATTTGAAGACAGTTTAAAATATAGATCACTTAGAAATCACATAAAACAATTAGCACATGTGCACTTCATAAAAAGTAAAAAGTTTTTTTTTGGACATTTTGGCCACTTTGGAACCCCTAAAGGGCCAATTCTCGACGGCCCCTATATGGCGTTTAAGTTCAGAGGTAAAAAAAAAACTCATATCTGAAAACAGTCTTGAAATTTGATTTGCTAATCACGAATAAAATCGGATACCTGAGACATATTAGTTGTTTTCTCCAGTTAATCATCATTAACGCTTTGGATGGGCATGACCTTTACTTGTCTTTTTATTATGCTAAACATAGTGAACAAACTAGCTTCTTAAGTTAATTGTTTGCTTGCTAAACTAACCTTAAAGTTCTATTATGTTAGAAATACTCTCATTGTTGCTTATGTTTTGCTTAAGTTTGTTTTGCTTTCTATATTAACTTGTCTCCTTTTTACTACTCTATCTACATGTACAGCTTGATACAGCTTGTCAGGTCCAACCAACGCGATTCCATTTAAAAGAGATAAACATGATTCGAAAATGCGTATTGTAAAGTACTTAATTAAATTAAAGTAATTAGTTAAAAATTAGACTTGTTTCTAATGAAAATTTAGAACAAATTTTTATGCAAATTCAAGTTTCAAAACTTTTAGTTTCTGGATTGTTAGAACTTTGTAGGTTCTTAATAAACAAGGTGCACTTTCGCGACGACGTTCGATCATTTCAAACGACATACCCTAAGAAGTTGCCAAAATAGAGATTTTTTAAAATGTGTAAACAATGTAGGGTCTGTTACCCCGATTTGGCTTTATTTTTTAAATTGTGATGCAATTTTTTTTCCTGAAGGCGAGTTTTTTTTTTTATATCTCTCAATAGTTTTCGTATACAAACAATCTTCTATTATTAAAGTGTATCGTTTGAAATGGAGTACATTGTATGTACTTTTTAAGTCAACATTTAATTAATGTGTTACCGAAAATGTTTTGAAATATTTCAAATTTCGTCCTTGCTAAGTTTTGGGGGTTGCTATTTCTCCGTTGCTGTAGTTATGGGCGTGAGTTAAAGAATTTATCTAATTATTGAACAATTGTTTATGAGTTGATTATTGTTTATGTTTATCATTTTAAGAATTACATAAATACTACATGGCGTTTAACGTATTTAATACTAGCTGTTCCACGTCGCTTGCTTCTTAGCTGCTTCCCGTAGTAAATATTCCCGCCGTCACTATAAGTGAAAGACCCCTAACTCTGGAGCTATCTAAGCCATTATGAAAATCAGGGCCCGGACGCTCCACCGAATCGTTTTGTAGTTCCCTATCTCCCGCCACGTAAATCGATTTACATGGGGAATAACAGGGAGCCCTAATTCTCGGATGGAATTGTTACAATTCTAATCCCTAGAGTTTCTCTACCAAATGAGCGAAATTACACAGTTATTAGTCGCTAAAAATTCTCTAATTCAATCTAATTGTTATTGTAATGATATACCT
>JAQFYP010003991.1:0-10230 GCA_034694865.1 Bilobella braunerae
AGTGCTACTGAACCGGATGCAATTCCCACTCGAAGCCACCATTTGCATAAATATAATAGACTGCGACAACGTGATTGCTCCATATTGATCCACCAAAGTGTGAGCAGCAGAGTAGGCCCCGTGAATGGTTTTTAGGAAACTGTCAGTAATATTAATATGGCTTGTACCACAGAGAACCGTGTTTTGTGTAACGGCGTTTTTCGGTTGTCCCATTATAACTTCATCTGCGTCGATTATAAATTCAATTCCCCAATTGCTTGGTTGGCATTGTGCTGCGTTGAAATTTCGGCAGACTAATGGTCTATCGTGTAGACTATTTAGCGTTATCGGACCAACCAGTGTAACCTTGACGCTTTCCATTTCCAGTATGAGCCTGTTTCTTGTGTTTATACTATTGGTTGTTTTAATTTCCACAATAACTGAAACAGTTGGAATACAAGGTACGGAAAACCTATTGTACGTTGCAAATAATGCTTTTCGCGAGAAAACAATGAAATTAATGAACCCGCTTGGAAACTTATCAAATAAAATTAGTGCTTTTTTTACATTAAAGTGTACATTAAATATATTGAAGGATTCCTCTTGCATAAGAAAAAAAATACAGAGCAAAATGGCGATTTGACAAAGAAATTATCATAATAGTTCCCCCTAGCCCAAATTTGCAGTTGTCGCCAACTAAAGAAATGATCAAGTGGGAATCCGTTTGGAGTAACATTTTTGACTGTTAAAGGTAGCGCAGGCTTATCAATTCCGACTCGACCTGCGTCAAACAAAAGGGTTAGACGGCAATCGTCATACTTTTCCAAATACGAACTTAAGTCGTGAATTCGTATCTCGGAATTCCCAAAACTGCACGTAAGGGTCGCGCACAAAATTAGCACGAACAACTTGATCGCAGGAAACGGCATTTTGGACGGTTAAGATTTTAGGTTAATGTCCAGGACCAAGAATGCTAACACTAATGTGTTCACCTAGTGATACAAATCTGCTCATAAATAATTTTGAAATATGCTTATGTGAAAAGCAACATATGACAGGCACGCAAAATGTTTAATATTATTTGTCTAAATCTTTTATTAACTAGCGGAAACGAAGTAAAAGCTAGTTTATGTTTTTGTCATTTTTGTCGGTCCGTCCGTCGGATAATAACAATTATCTCTGCTGCTTAACACATCTCAAATTTGTTTAAAAATATGACTTCATTGAGATATGGCCCAGATAAAGCATATTCTAGATTGACCGGAAGTGACCCCCTTGTGGGGAAAGATCAAGGTCAAATATATCGTTCAATGACAACATAAAATATGACCCCTATAAAAGTTGTTGCACTTGTAAAAGGGAACAACATTTGCATATGGTAATTATTTTCTGTGTGCCCCACCCAATGACCCTCAAAATGATGTCTTGACCTCAAAATGACCTATTAAGCTCAAATATTACTTTTGCATGAAACGAAAGTTATGATTGTTTTGATGAACCCTTGATCTCAAAATCACCTTTCAAGGTCCAATCTTACTTTTGCATGAAATGAAAAGTTATTATGGTTTTGATGACTCCACAGAATTTTTTTGACATGGAGATGACTCCTTGATTTCAAAACCACGGAACGTTGAAACATTTTGCCAGAAAAAAATTCTTTACGTGGTTTCGATAATCGCATTTGCTACCTTTACACTCAAAACTCTGTTTTTGATTCTAATAATTTTAATAATTTTCTAATGTCCAATGTCGTGTGTCTAGTATTCGTACTTCCGCTAGTTGATTGACTGTTTTACTACGTATTTTTTTAAACATGCTAGAATTTTACCCACTTGGATTATATTAATAAAAAAAATTCAAACTTCACTTAATTTATCACGCCGAAGTGTAGCACGGCATTTAAATATAAAAATAGAAACTCATGAATTTTAATAAGTCGGAAACAACTGAATAAATAATAAAAACCGCACACTGGAACTACTTCGTGTAATACTATCCTACACAATCCTGTATCGTTTTGTCCGCAAAATTCTTCTGCCTGATGCAAATTCTACAATATTACATTGAAGAGGCTTTAGGCAACGTTTAGCAATTTAGCATTGTTGATTTAAAAAAAAACGGAAACTAATTTTTTTTGTTGCACTAGAATTCGGCCGCAAATACAAGATTGATTTACATATTTCAGGTGCCTTAAACGTTACAGTATGACCTTTGTCTTTGAGTTCAGCCGCTACCTAAAAGAAGACACTGAAGTGTTCAACAACATTAATCGCAATAAAGATTATCTTTTTGGTTTCTGTCGACGTATAAAATAGGTGAATAAGATGGGCGAAAACACAACGACGCTGCTTTTGAACAAAATTATAGAGAATTGTGTGCAGGTCATGCAACCTGGATGCAGAAAATAGCTTCATTTTCGTATTGTAAGACCTAATGTAACACAAATAAAACTAAATTGTTCAGCATTCTAAATCAACTTAACTTTACCTAGCCCCATTGCTTTACTGATTTGCCCATTTAATCCTCAAAATACACATCAATGTTGCCTGTCGACATTAAACGCAGGCATGTTTTGTTTTATAAGTTCTTTAAGCTTATTAACTAACTGCATATGGACTAATAGGGGTGTTCGGTGAAGCTAATTTTGAGTAATTTGATTTACATTTTGTCCTGACTCGCTTAAATTATTACTTTTTATTTTACAGCAATGTGTAACTAAACTACCTTTGCTTCTTCATCTGACAAAATTGTGCTGTTGATGTGAAATATAGCAATTATTGAGAAGTTTGATACTTTCAAATTAAAATCGATGTTTTAATTGGTGTTTGTTTGTACTAACATTTTTACCTATTACACGAGGAGCCAGATATTAAAAATAGAATTCTGTTGTCTTACGATGGGATTGTATAGCTAATCTTTGAAAATTTGAAAATAATTTATATATATCCGTTAGTAAGCTGTTTTGCTAAAATTGAATAGTGTAAGGCGTTACAAATAAAAAATCAAACACGATCGGCCTTGTTTTTAACAAAATATTATTGAAACGTTATTATCTAACCTTAAACCGTTTTTATGTTGCCTAAATGTTTTACACTCAAGTCTGTTTGCTGTGATTTCATCTACTTCAGCGTGTTTTTTTTTTCACATTGTAGCCAAGCAAAAAGTTCCAGGATTCTTTCACAATTTTTAAAATTCAAAGTAGCTTGTTTTGCAAAGTTAATTGAACTTTATAATTCAGAATAGAGTTGATAGGTTTCAGCACGTCAGAAGAGAACTGTAGCGATAAAATGGTCAAAATCAATTGCAAAATGTTTTCAGATGATTCAAGGCCCCACACGCGGATTATATTCACAAAGAATACAGAACCAAAATTGCAAATTAAAATCAGTCACTATGTTCGACATAAAATTTTCCATTTTCAAAAGTAATCGTCATAATAAACTAATTGTCATGCAATGCCTATTTCATTCAATTTGTAAAATTCCTTGAAACACAAGGCTCTTGAAAATGAAACGAAACTTTTTAATGTGCTCATCCTTTTTAAAAAATTCAGTAGCGTTCAATGAGCAATATCAAGCGCAGTTTTCCAAAGTGGGTTTGCGTTTCTCGTACTAAGCAAAATTTTGGTAATTTCACATTCTTCTTAGGAGCAGGTTAAAAAACGGCTGACAACGGATAAATACAAAGAGTTTGTTGCGTTTGTATTTGCCTCATTAAGAAAAAACTTCAATTTTCTAAACGTGGTACCCGGCATAAAGTTATAATTAATTTTAAAAAGGTAACTTAAACAAATTAGTTCTTCTTTAGCGTTAGCTAACCTAAATCAAATCAACACTTTAATTGTTCCAAAAATGTCGGAACTCCGTTGTAAACTAATATATCATTGATCTGGAACAATTCCGTATCAGGTATCTGGTTATCTAGTGCAACTTTTGATAATTATTGTGGTTGACACAAATTTGGTGTTCAAAATAAAATACATCGTTTAAGATCCAGAAGTTACTTGTAAACTGTAAAAATTCAAAAATTTTGTAAACTTAAATTTTTTAAAAAAATATCCATTGGTTGGTAATTTGTAAAGTATAGTTCTTTTATAAAGCAAATTGGAACAAGGAAACAATTTGGATAAATTTCTATTTGGTGAAACAGTCATGTGGATTATTAGTCATAGACTTTCTTTTTGTTCTAGAAGCTATACCAGAAACAAGTTTCGACGTTTGCCAAAAGCCATAAAAGAAAACTATACAAAAACCTTATAAACTCGAACTTAGAAATGTTGCCCAAATATTTGTTTCCGGTTTTCAGCCTATCAGTAACCAGTCTCATAGTAGCTTTATTTACGCATTCAATCGGTTTGAATATTCAAAAATTTTCCAGCAATCCAAACAGTTTCTTGTTTGCACATACAATACTTGTCGAATACACAAGAGATTTACAAGATCTCGGAAAAGACTGCGATCTTGAACGCCATCCGGGAAGCAACTCCACTTGTGCAACTCAAACCTTATTCTAATAATAAGAGTTTGTTCGAAAAAGCTGTTGCAAAACTATAACGGAAAATGGATGACTCGGAAGACCGATGCGCAAATTATTTATGCTTACAATATTCCACCTGATGAGTATTGCAACCTTGGGCATAAGTTTAATTGGATTTATGAGAGCAACCACTCTAGGATGCATACACCTTGTTATGGCAAAAGTTACTATTTTATATTGGTTAGCACAAGCTTCAATTTGGACCAATATGCAAATACAACTTGCAAACCTTTAGATGTATTACCAAGGTACTGGTACATTTTGCAGAATTCAAAATCTCAAATTACAGTGAAGCTCAAAAATAATAAAGTGAATTCGAAATGTATGTATTCCATGGTTTTGACAAAAAGAGACAATCTACTTGACCGATCATTATTGGACGCTTGTTTGCACGTTTTAGTTTATAAACATTCTCACACAATTTGGAAAGTAGTGGATAATTTTTCCAGCCGTGTTTTGAATATCGTAGAATATTCAAAAACTCGTGCACGAAGTAGGCATGCTGAAAATCAGTACAGGTTTGTTCAAAGAAAAAAGAGTTTCAACTTTGTCACTTGCGGAGGAACTACAAAGTATTTAAATTTCGTTGATTTTGCTCAACCATTTGAATGGAACTTCTGGGTAGTGGCAATACCATGCGCTTTTGCATCACTCATTTTCATTTTCAATGTGTTTAAACTGTATAACTTTGCAGACAGCCCCTACTTATTTGCACTGAGAGTAGTACTGGAACAAGGAATAAATGAATCAAGACAGTTGGGACGACCCAATGGATTTAAGATGTATGTTGCTACGTTTTTACTTATGTCTGCACTGCCCTCAAATCTTTACAGAAGTCAAGTGACAAAGAACATGACTGCGCCGCTCCCCCAAAGACAATTACACACAATTTCAGAAGCACTGCAAAAGGGGTTTAGGGTGTTGGTGCCAGTGCAACTCACCGCATTACAAAGAGAAGTGTATACAGTTAATAATTTTTCGAGTTACGATAAAAAGTAGGAATTCTTAAAAATTTATGGCGCAATGTACAGTGTGTTTTTTACTTCATTTTTTGTACTCAACTTGAACAAAACTGAATTAGAACTGGAATCAATGTATCCAGGCTTTATCAACCAAATACAAGTAGTACTGATGAATAACGCAAGTGATGAAATTGCTCGCACGCTTGCTGCGTGCGGACCCAGTATGTACGTCGAGGATCAAATGGGGCTAATACGTGTTTTCCTAATCGTGACTAAAAAATCTTCGTATAAGTTATATTATGGAAAAAATGAGCATTTGGCGTACAATCCATTCTGTTTTTAGGTGAAAATCAATTTGACAGAGATAGATTCCTTCTGAAATAATTTCAATCAATAATACATTCAGGTCTTTTTTATTACTTAGAAGATGAACCCGGAACAGAGGTTTATTTGTTAAAGCAAAATTCCAACAAGCTGTTTTCAATTCAGAATGACCCACTAAATCTCAAACGACTAAACTTAGAAAGTAATTTGCTCCTAGGAGTGTTTATTTTGTATTCTAGCTGCCTTACATTTGCAGTAGCACATTTTGCTTTAGGAATTCATCTGTTTCCCGTACACTATTATTTATGTAAGCATCACTTCGCTAATTATGTTAATTGGTGTTTCAAAATTTAAAATAAAAATAATTAACAAAATTCTGATGGCATAGTGTAATAACTATGTAATAGTAATACTGTACTAATTGTATTTTTTAATTATTTAATTTCTTGGAACTTAGCATTTTGTAAACCAGTACTAAACAGAACAGCAACAGCAGTGTTTTATTTCATTAACGTTACTACTGTGACGACGACGTAACAGAGTAGTTTCAGCGCTCTTCGGCGCGATTTGATTTGGTTCTTTCTAATTTCGATATACAAATCAGAGCACATACACGCCTATAAACATTACCAAGCAATTATCAAATAAGTAAAGAATTCACAGACAATTTCAAATTAGGCGTTATTGATGGGAACCTCTTCAAATATTGCATTATTTAATCTTATTCATATTTTTAATATGCATTGATCGCACTTATTTAGTTACCTAGATTTCCGAGAGTCGTCTAAAACAAAATAATACAGTTATCGGTTAAAAATCAATATATAGTTAAGCTTAGCTGTACGAAATTTACTGCGTACAATTTTAGTGATAGTATTACAAAGAAGATTGCTATAGAGCTAGTCGTTCTTTGCAGCAGCAACTAAATAAAAAAATGCATCGGCATCTGATAATTTTTTTAAAATAACAATAAATGCTGGTTTTAAACACCCAGAAACGTTTTGGGTTCACAAAATTCCATAGTAGAGTATGGCGACACACTGTTTTACCGTTAAGGCCGGATCAAACTCAATTTCCATCAAAATTTCCCACCTAGTTGACCTACAGCAGTAGCACGACGGGGATGTGTTATATGTGTTGACACCTTTGTGTTGTGTTGCCTTATGCACAATTTGTGGAAGATAAAACAAATCCAATGATTGAACTAGAAGATGGATAATAGAACGCAATGCATACTTGGATAGTTATTATTTGTGTCGAAGGAGACATAGTGTTCAGAACCCTTTATCTAGAAGTTCAAATTTAATCCTTTTAGACGTTTCCAGAAATGGTAGTTTATGTAAACGCATTTACTGAAACACTTTTTAGCAATTAAAGCAATAATTTTATTAACATGTTTATGTTTATTATATAAACAATTTTTGTTTTACATAAATAGAATGATTTGTGACAAACTTCGAAACTTCACAAACTTTCACTTTTCATTCGGTAGGGACCGACTAATTCTGAACATTTACATTGTAACTTTCACCTTTTGTTTTTTAGGGACGCCTAACCATGACTTCTGACACTCTTATCTATAATTCATAAAAAAAAAACTTTTGAATTCAAATGTTTTAAATTACCGGAAACCAACAAATCTTTTAATCATGCGAACAAAAAGAAATTATACCACAAAAACTATAAATCACTTTTCCCAAAAAAACAACATTTTTTCAAACTTATAAATTATGAAATTTTATAAATTAAATTAGATTCTATCCTGGAAATATGGTTAGGTTTACAAGCAGAAAACTACAAATACCAATAAACGAGGCTGTTTCCGGAATGTGGATGAACTGTTTGCCAAATCCAAATTTTCATAGTTACCTTAATACATTTTAACAAGTTTTCAAAAAACTTTCAGAAAGCTGAACTGGTTGCCACAGTGAACTTCAAGTTCCATATTGTTTTGGTTCTATTGTCAAACATAGCCATTAGTGGTAAGAAATTAACTACAATGACTTTACAATAAAATTTAAAACTCAGACTTTAAAATTGGTTTACTTAATGAAGTCCTGGTGTTTCCAATGAGATTGAACCTTAGAATAACGCGAATTTATGATTCAAATATCACATGAATTTGAAACTAATCGATGAAAAAATTGTTGGATTCTAACCCATAGCATACAAAAGTGTGATACTGATTGTTTAAGAAAAATCTTCAAAACAGCTTCAAAATTTGCAATTTACAGAATCTTCTATAATTGTTTTCGTTATTGTTTTGAACAAGTAAACATAAAACTTTACTCCTCCTGTTCGGTGCTCTGTTTAATTATCAACTTAAGTTAAAACATTTATATATATTATATGATTTTGTTATTTTGTGATTAAGGTGCCATTAAAGTATTTGAACGCAAACGTCTAAACATTTCTAGCTGTCTAAGCATTTAGAGAGGTCCAAAAGTTTCCGGTTGCTGTGGTGCTCGGGGCTTTAGAACTGGATATTGTATGGGAGAACAAGCTGTCTGCATGTATTGATACTTCAAGTATCAATACATGCAGGTTGAACTAATTGCAGGTTGAACTAACAACCCTGCAAGTTGAACTAATCCAAACCTAACAAATTTTTAATTAAAAAAAAAGTTGAAGCGACGATGTTTGCAAAATTTAAACAACTCGCATACACATATTCATATATTGTATTTTAATATTTAAATTAATTGTAGATATTGATATCAGCATGCCGAAATAACACTGCTGCGTATTAGCGTAAGTTGTGTAACTGAATCAGGGTTGATAAAATAAAGAGCCCTGGGTTAGGTCCCGAGTCACTATTAGAAAATTTTTGGTAGAATATGTAGAATATGGCTAAAGCTAAGATTCTTAATACTCATTTTTCAGAGAATCGAATTATTATTATTTATTACTATAATTTATTCGTAATGTTTTTATTCCAAAAGCCCAGTCTAAGGATTGATTTTTTTTTATCTAAAAAATGGGCAATATTAGGATCACATTTATTCTAATATTCTAAAAAAATTTGATGCTTAGGTTTAATGCTCAAATTAATTTTTTGCTACTTTCCGCAAATCTACGTGGATTTCTTCACCTGATGTGAATTCTGTTCTACGAACAATGAAAATTGACTTTACGCTGAACTCTGCTGAACTGAGAACAATTGCCTATTCTTCAGCGATTGTCCGTTCCACTCGATTCGTTAAGTGGCGATGAACTGGAGCGTTATAAATAAAGTAATTTTTCTCCCAATTTCATTTGCAACTCAAAACCGTCTGATCCAACAAAATCCACTTATCCAAGTCCAATTTCAAAATGCTCCGTTCAGCATTGCTGCTAATTGCAACACTTGCTTTGCTTCACAAGGTAACATTTAAAGTTTGAGCATAAGCAATTCAGAGGAAAAGATTAAGTGTCACAAAATCTTGATTTTTCGAAACATGGTTTTTTTATTTGTTTCTGATTTTTTTATGTGACAATTCTT
This sequence comes from Bilobella braunerae, assembly GCA_034694865.1. Classification (NCBI taxonomy): domain Eukaryota; kingdom Metazoa; phylum Arthropoda; class Collembola; order Poduromorpha; family Neanuridae; genus Bilobella; species Bilobella braunerae. Next base: position 9,283 of record JAQFYP010003991.1, read on the forward strand.
TAGTGCCAAAATATTGAGAGCTCACAATTTTTACATATTCTGAATGTTATATGGTTTCAGGTTACAACACAAACCACGACAACCCCGATTGTGGATTGTAGTTCTGGATCCACAATTTGTAACGATAAAGTTTTTAAGGATCAATTAGGAAACCCCCAAACGTGGGGAAAATGCTATCAATCTGGCACTGGACAGACGAGTTTCTTTGTCTGTGGAATCATTTTGAGAGAAGTAATTACACATGAATTAATTTTGAGCACCTATGTGTTGCAGTTTACGAAGAACGATTTTAATCACGCATGTGTAATTCTGCCCTAACTCTAGACCAAAACCCTCTCCCATGATCCACCCAGCTCCAAATGCACTAAGATGGATCCCGAATACGAAAAGGCTGTGAAGTATTGCAAAGATTTGGACGATGAGCACAAAGGAGAAAAAACGCTTGACTACAACGGACAGAATAAGTATAAGGTCACCTTGCTCGATACGTATATTTGCAACCCAAAGGGCAAAGCCCATACTAAATACGTCACTTGCTACTTTGCTGGTGTAAAAAAGGATGAACGGAGAACGGATCGACAAAAAAAAACCTAAAACACTTTACTAATTGGATTTTCAAACAAAATTAATAGTTTCATGTCAACATCAATTGATTCGGAAAAATAAAAAAAAAATTGCACCAAAAGTCCATACGTGCTCATATATCTACAAACTCTTGAAAGCCAAATCATATACATAAGCGAAGGAAACCGGTGTGTGCCCTACCTGAAAAAAGGGTTCTTTTAAAAAAAAAAGGGTCGACTACCTGAAAAAAGTTTCTTTAAAAAAGGGTCGACTACTTGAAAAAAGGTTCTTTAAAAAAAAGGGACGTCTACCTGAAGAAGGGTTCTTTTAAAAAAATTCTTTCTACCTGACACGAAATATTTGTGCCCTACCTGAAAAAAGGTT